>CAUDMG010002940.1:0-21587 GCA_958450375.1 Homarus gammarus
GGAGTGCAATTAAGATGCTTTAACCTGTCTCTATACTCAAGGTTCCTGATACCCGGGATTAGTCTTGTCATTCTCCTCTGGATTCTTTCCAAGGATTCTATATCCATTCTGTAATACGGTGACCAGAACTGGACTGCGTAATCCAGGTGTGGTCTCACAAGAGCAAGATACAGTTTTAGGATGACCTCGCTAGTCTTGTAACTAACACTCCTTTGTATGAACCCAAGTACTTTATTAGCCTTGTTACGAGCAAAAACACATTGTTTACTTGGCTTAAGGTTCCTACTTATCATTACTCCTAAATCTCTCTCGCAGTCGGATTTCTCTATGGCATCGTTGTTCATCTGGTATCTGGTTTCCCTGTTTACATTCCCTATACTGAGTACTTTACATTTGTCAATGTTGAATTTCATCTGCCATTTTTCAGACCATTCGAAAAATTTGTTTAGATCCTCCTGTAGTTTTGCCGAGTCCTCGTCAGATTTGATAACACGTCCTATTTTAGTATCATCAGCAAATTTACTTATGTTGCTGTCTATGCCGATATCTATGTCGTTTATGTATATAATAAACAATAATGGTCCAAGTACTGAGCCTTGGGGAACTCCACTTGTGACGTTGCTCCAATGGGACTTAGTGCCGTTAATGCTCACTCGCTGTTTCCTGTCCTGTAACCACGCCCTAATCCATTTAAGGATGTCACCTTTGATGCCATGAGCTTCTACCTTTCTAATTAGTCTTTCGTGGGGTACTCTGTCGAAGGCTTTGCTAAAGTCGAGATATACCACATCATAATTGTGCCCCTCGTCCACTGATTCGAAAACTGATGAAAAGAATGTTAATAGATTAGTTAGGCAAGAACGTCCGCTTGTGAAGCCATGCTGGGAATCATTGATCAATCTGTGCTTCTCCAGGTGATTTCGAATAGAGTTTGAAATGATTGCTTCCAGTAATTTGCCTACTATTGATGTTAGACTGATTGGGCGGTAGTTAGAGGATAGTGATCTATCCCCCTTCTTGAAGATCGGTATTACATTCGCTATCCTCCAGGATTCTGGTACTACACCTGTTTTTAAGGACATGTTAAACAACTTTGCTAAGGGCATACTAAGCTCTTCCTTACATTCCTTTAATACTCTGGCAAATATCTCATCGGGACCAGGTGACTTATTAGGCTTTAGTTTGTCTATTTGCTTACTAACATCGTTACTAGTCACTACTATCTCACTTAATTTGTTTTCTTCACTATCTCTGAATAGAGTCGGTGCCTCGGGTATCATGTTTAAATTTTCGCTGGTGAAAACTGTTGAAAAATATTTATTCAAATTATTGCTCATTTCTCCGTCGTTATCAGTGAGCTCGCCGGAGTCTGACCGTATTGGTCCAATCTTTTCTCGTGTTTTAGTTTGGTACATTTGGTAGAATCCTTTGGGGTTTGTCTTTGCCTCCCTTGCTATCCTTACCTCATTATTCCTCTTTGCTTTCCTTATCTCGGTTTTAACCCTACTCGCCAATACCCTATAATAGTCCCGGAGGTGAATTTCGCCACGATTTATCCTTCTACCTATAGCCTTCCTTTGGCCAATGATGTTCTTTAAATAATTATTTATCCATTTAGGGTCATTGTTGTTTGATCTGAGTTTTTTGTATGGTATGTTCTGCCTTTGTGCATTAAGTAACTCACTATTTAAATTGTCGTGGAACTCGGCAATCTCAGATCTCGTTATCAGGTCGGTGTCATCTGTCAGGTTCACGGCCAAGCGCGACACCCCCTCTCTTAGCTGCCTCTTTAAACTGTCAAAGTTTGCCCTTCTGAAATCTGGTACTTTAGTGGAATTTTCCTTACGTCTGCCCTGAAAATCTAACTGGAATCGAATTTCTTTGTGATCGCTGTTTGCAAGTTCGTTCCCTACCTCGACATTGCTAATGAGGTTTTCTCTGTTTGACAAAACTAAATCCAATATATTATTACCCCGTGTGGGTTCGGTTATATGTTGACTTAGGAAACAGTCCTGGATCGTCTCGAGAAAATCCTCTGATTCTGAGTTTCCCGTAAGGTCGGTCCAATCTATTTGGCCAAGGTTAAAGTCGCCTACTATACAGACTTTGTTGTGTATGGAAGCCCTGCGCATTTCATCCCAGATAAGTCGCTCATTGACTCTGTCAAGATTGGGGGGTCTATATATTACTCCTGTGATTAATTTTTCCCGACCGTCGCTTAATTCTATCCAAATTGTTTCTGTATTCCTCTCAGTTTTTATTTCCTTATTTATTTCACACTTCAGATTATCCCTAACATAGATTGCTACTCCGCCTCCTTTCCTGGTCTGCCTATCGGTATGGAACAGTTTGTAACCCGCAATTTGGTATTCGACTGGTAATTCACGTGTGTCTAGGTTGATCCATGTTTCAGTGAATGCAATTATATCGATTTCTTCTGTACATACCAAGGCCCTAATATCATCCATTTTGTTTCTCATACTTCTACTGTTCGCGTAATATACATTTAAGTTAGTCGTGTTCTGAGTCCTTCCCTTACCGCGTTTAGTTTTAAACTCCCTGTCTAATTTAGTTATGTCATCATTCCTAACACTATTTCCCTGTAATCTTTCGCCTTGTTTACCCGCTCCCACTGCAGTCGCCTCCACCCCCGTGCCCCTATGTTCTCTTAGCAGTTTAAAGACTTCGATATCTTTTGAACTGCCCCCTCTAGAGCCCCAGCCAGGGTTGCTACTCCATCCCTAGACAGGTGCACCCCATCCCTAGCATAAAGGTCCCTTCTGCCATAGAAGTTGTCCCAGTTGTCAATGAATGGGACTGATATTGACTTGCAATATCTGTCAAGACGGTCGTTAACACCAACTGCCCTTGACAACCATTCACTGCCAACTCTCCTTCTAGGCAGGACACCGCATATGATAGGGATCCCTCCCTTAGTCCTAATACGATCTATGGCTGCCTTGAACTTATCAAGAAGTTCCTCGCTCCTACACCGGCCAATATCATTGCCTCCTGCACTGAGGCAGATAATGGGTTTGTTCCCATTACCAGACAAGATATTGTCCATCCTGTCAATTATATCCCCCACCCCAGCTCCTGGCAAACACACCCTCATCCTATTTTTGTTTTTACCACAAAAGGCCCTGTCCATGTACCTTACCTGTGAGTCACCAACAATTAAAGTTTTTATACCTTCCTTGTCATCCCTGTCCCTGACTGTACTAACGTCCAATTCGTCTATCAAGGGACTGAACGGGTTGGTACACTTAGCTGTTGTTGTCGTTGTTGTCGTATCCTTGGTGTGCTTCTTCACCAAAAGCTTTGTCTTCCCACTACTCACAATTTTCCACTCGCTTGATTTTTCGTCAGCCACTGGCTTTACTCGTCCAGCCTCTCCTTTTAACATCGCCAGCTCTTCCCTTAATTTCAAGTTCTCCAACTTGACCTTCGCCAATTCTTCAGTGGACCACTCCAGTTTGGTCACCAAACTCTCATACCCAAGACCGCACCTTGCTCTGGCCATATCTGATAATTATCCCTCTGGAGCTAACCCTGCCGTGACCTTTCCCCTAGTGAGGTCAGAACCGATCACATATGATCCCCCAGACCTAAAGTGGGTTTGTGCCAATTTTGTCACTCTTGTCACAAAGTGCACAATTCCTCTCAACACTGAGCCTTATTAGTCGCTGGACCTGTGTTGACTTAATTACTATTAGACGAAGAAAAGAACATACATACATACATACATATATATATATATATATATATATATATATATATATATATATATATATATATATATATATATATATATATATATATATACACACACACACACTAGCAGAATCGCCGCCCTCCGGGATGCTCATCCGCTAGGCAAAGGTAGGACGCCACCCTCCGGGAGGCTCCACATTGTCTCACTGTTCAGTCCCCCAAACTTCTTCTTCCATCAATAGTTCATTAACGGTGTATGTAAGTTCCACCATGTTTTTCACAACAACGGTTCAGCAAAGTATATTTTTTTTAGCATTAAACTGTTATTATTTTATTGTCTAATCATCACTACATATAACACCACCCATCATCACTACATATAACATCATCCATCATCATCACTACATATAACATCATCCATCATCATCACTACATATAACAACATCCATCATCATCACTACATATAACATCATCCACCATCATCACTACATATAACATCATCCATCACTACATATAACATCATCCATCATCATCATCACTACATATAACATCATCCATCATCATCACTACATGTAACACCATCCATCATCACTACAGATCTGTAAAGTAGTTTCCGATTCTCGTGCGGACACACACACACACACAGACATACTTCTTTGTTATATATATATATATATATATATATATATATATATATATATATATATATATATATATATATATATACACACACACATATATATATATATATATTTATATATATATATATATATATATATATATATATATATATATATATATATACACATATATATATACACACATATATATATATACATATATGTATATACATATATGTATATATATATATACATATTTATATACTGTATATATATATATACACATATATATACATATATATATATATATATATATATATATATATATATATATATATATATATATATATATATATATATATACAACGTCTCTTTTGTAAGCAAATTTAATCCATCCTTTTAAACACAAGCCTTTTGAAATGATGAACTGTTAAAAAAAAGATGTCGGATCACATGAACATTAGACACTCCTGCTTATTTCAACAGATGATTAAACACCCTAACGCCACCTTGTCTTCCCTAGCCTGTTGCCTCTTAAGTGCCGATTTTCCAGTCTTATCTACTGTTACTGAAGTGAGTCTTGAACCTACACAGTTTAATCCGGGGTTGTGTCGTTGTTAAACCTGTGGGAACCTCGTAGGAATTCTGAGAGGTCGAAGAGAGAGAAAGAGAGGAGGGGGGAAGTAGAGAATGAGAAAGATACTATGCAAATAACAGAGAGGATGAGGGAACGAGAGAATGATAGAGAATATGAGGGAATGAGAGAGAATAGGAGAAAAAGAATGAGAAAGAAAGAACGAATAAGAAAATGAAGGTAAGACAACGAGAAGAAGAATGGGCGAATAAGGAAGAAAATAGAATGTGAGAACAAGAACAATGTGAATGTTGGTGGCAGCAGTAAAGGTCCAATAAGGTAGTTTGTGAAGAAGTTAGTCTAAAGAGAAAAGAAAAATGGAGATAAAAGGCCTTAACAGTTAAGCCTTTGGTCAGCTTGACATAAAGTTTACTATTGCTTGTGTACATCAACTGTTTATGTACTGTACACCTTGGACCACGAAAAAGAAGTATTTACAGCACTTATGTTCGTTCTGTATGAAAACTTCGCAAGATTATGGTTATGTCCCTTCGTGTTGGTGGTGCGTGACATCCCAGAGAAATGTCCCGGGCTTACGTTTTCCATCCTTTCAGGATTTTGAATGTTTTAATGATCTGCCCCATTGCGCCTTGTCTGAAGGGTTGTTATTCCTTAGGTTCTTAGGTTCTTAGTCTACTTTGATAATTGAGAGGACATAGTTCCGGAATCATCTTAATCGCTCTGTGTTGCACCTTTTCTAGGGATGTTAGATCTTTCTGGAGGTAGGGTCTCCATACCTCTATACAGTAATCCAGACTGGGACGTACTTGAGATTAGTAAAGTTGAAGGAGCTTTTCCTATCTTTGTATTTAAAGGTTCGCAGAATCATTTCCAAATCTCGATATGCTTTTCTCGCTCCTACCCCCACTTGTTGTGCTGCCTTCAGTATCACAAAGCCAAGATCTTTCTCCTTATCGACAGTATCCAGGAAAGTGTTATTAACAGAATAATTGTGTTTAAGGTTGTTGCTTGCTACGTGTAGGTTCTTACTTTTCGTAATGTTAAAGGGCATTTGCCAGTCTCGAGACCATTTGAACAGCTCATTCAGATCTTTATGCATTGTTGCAGCAGCATCTTGACTTGCTATCTTCCCATATCTTCGTGTCGTCCGCAAACTTGACAATGTGGCTCGATATATTTCGACTATGTCGTTTATATACAGTATATTACAAACAGGGTGGATCCATGGATATAACCTTCTTTCATTCAGAATATACTCCATTTATTATCACTCTTTGTTGTATGTCTTCGAGCCATTTGTTAATCCACGTCAAAATCTTGCCTGTGATGTCATGTGCCTGGATCATAGAGGCTAGTCGTGCATGTGGGAATTTGTCACGAGCCTTGGAAAAATCCACGTACAACGCATCCACTGGTAAGCTTTGGTCCACGTAGTCTGTTAGCGTTTCAAGGAACGTGAGTAGATTTGTCAGACAGGATTTTCTTCCCATGAACCGTATTGGGATGCATTGCTAAGACTGTGTTCGGTCAGGTGTTGGGTGATGGCGTCCCTCAGATTTTTTCAGTTTGCATATATAGGCTGATCAGCCTGTAGTATTCTGCTGCACTTTTCCCACCCTTCTAGTTTACTGGAATGACGTTGGCTAACTAGTAGTCCCTAGACGCTGAACCTTGAGTCAAGGATTTTCTGAATAAGAGTCTTAGTGGGGCGCAAATATATAGTGACACCTCCTTTATCATCTTCGTTTGTGATATATATATATATATATATATATATATATATATATATATATATATATATATATATATATATATATATATATACACATATATATATTGTTACGACAGTGTCGTATTTTTCTATTTTTTTTATATAACATGCTTCCATGTTCCATATTATTCCTGTAATGATGTGTTGTATTTACTATTATATAATCTAGTCACCTTACCCTGTGCTGTTAAGGTTTTAACTGTTATTATTTGTTCAAAACCCATTTTGTATTGTAACCAGTATTCTTTGTTCTCTAACGACCATCTGCATCGTTAAACGACCCACCGGCGGGTCGCGTGGCGGGAGCTGACCTTATATATAGGACCCACCAACTGACGGAGTTGTTCAGTCCTCTTGTCATACGGTCCACATCCTTTGAGTGACACTCGTCACCTGTTACTTATACTTAGTTTATTTGTGTTGTTCCTGTCGCCACCAATGTGGTATATCTATGTGAGTACCTATTTATGTCTCTATTTATGTCCATCAGTATTTGCTTCGTTACATTTAAGTAATTCAGTGTTGTTTCACGTTAGTTAATTTCAGTGTTAGTTTTTATATGTTTATGCAGTGTTAACGTAATCCAGTGTTTTATTTTTAGTCTTTTAGATGTTTCGATGTTTTAGTATCATTTGTGTCTTAAAAGTTTCGGTAGTGAATCAATTTGTTGTGACAGCCTACGAGGCTCTTTATTGTGTTAATATTTAACTAATTAAATTCTTAAAGGTTTACTTTATTTATTTTTATTCCCTTTTAATTTACTTCACTTTTTTTGTTTGGTTACGCCTAGAACCTGGATATTAAAGTAAATTAAGACCGCGTAACAAAAAAAAAAACGGAGCACCTTAGCTTTCGTCTTTATAATGTGGTTGTTTTTTTTTACCATCTATCTACCATATAAATATCTGCTTTTGATCTTTCCATCACACGCGTGTCCAGGTAACATTATATTTACGGTGAAGGACAATGTTAAGTGTGGCTCACGTGAACTGGCTCACAGATAATAACAACCGTATAATCCCCTCAGCAGACCTCGTACAGGCAGGATTAATGCCATTCACAGGACACGCTGCCATAAAAATGTTCTGTTAGACCTTCAGCACAATGCAGGTCAACCAACATTCCAACACGAGTAGGTACACAGCCTTGCCTAAGGAGTACCGCCATCTGTACATGTATCGTGAACGTGTTGGGTAACTCTCGTCATACAATGTGAAGTGTTCATCTTATACGCTACTTAATATGAGATGGATATTAAAATAGGTTCTTTATACCTGAGTGCCCGTTAGAGTGAATAAAGCACACTGAAGACTAAGCCTTCAGGACACAAACATCCAGCCGACAATATCACTGAAAAGAAATGGTTAGGTGACTCATTTATGTCATGACAAAATATAGTCAATACCTGGGGAGGGATTAGGTTAGGTTAGCTTAGCTTGGATTAGGTCAGGGTTACATTGTTTGGCTAGGTTAAGTTAGCTTAGATTAGATCAGTGTTAGGTTAGCTTAGATTTGGTTCAGTTAAGTCTAATTAGGTGAGGTTAGGTTGTTTGATCAGGTTAAGTTAGCTTTAGGTTGTTTGGTTAGGTTAGGTTTGTCTGGGTACGTTTGAGTAAAATGGTTATGGTTAGGTTAGATTAAGTTGATTTGTTTAGATCAGGTTAGATTAGGTTTAGTTAGATTACATCAAGTTAGATTAAGTTAAATTTGGTTAGGCTAAATAAAATTTGCCTTAGGATCGGTTAAGTTTTGTTTGGTTTGTTTAACTTTAGTTAGTGTTATGTTAGATCAGGTTAGGTTTGATTTGGTTACGTCAGGTTACATTAGGTTAAGTTAGCGTTAGGTTAGGTGAAGTTTTGTTTGGTTAGATTAAGTTTGATTGGATCAGTTTAAGGTGTTTCAATCATCAGGTGAAATAAGCCGTGGACGCAAATGTTAATAAATATATATTCCTTGACTCCCCCCCGTCACCTTATCCTCCCTCTCTTATTAGGCTACTGTTGACCTTTTTTTGTAGAGAAAGAAGAGGTGAAAAAAAGATTAGAGGTGGAGGAAGGAAGTTATAGTTCGGAAATTGAAAATTTGGGGGAGGAGGTAGGAGAGGGGGGGCTGACCGCCTAGCTAAGCTAATAGTGTGTTAGGGTTGTGTCATGGGTTAGCTATTGTCTGTCGACACAGGCACTAGACAGCCTACCCTATCCTATTTATGGGTGTTTTGAGGACCCTATTTCATGTTCCGCCTACCTTACTGGCGGATGCTGGTCTAGGGAGGATGTCTATTGCCTGGCCGTGTAGATCGGGGTGGTAATGGACCTTTTGAGATTTGGTAACTTTTTGGGAACCATGTATGGTTGCTGTCGTTATCTGGTGGGAGTCTTTGAAGGAGTTCTTGTTCTGATCGTTCTATCTTTTGCCAGATTCTGCTGGCCAGGGTGTGCAGCTGCTGGTTGATGGGTTTCATTCTCAGGTCTCTATGTATCTTGGCTGTGGTTCTGGTGAAGGGGTATCTTTCTCCTGTGACGAATCTTAGGGCTTCATTTTGAACCACCTGTAATTTTAATATTTGAGTGGTGCTCATAGTATGAAGAGGTACTGCTGGGTAAGTTAATACCGGTATGATAAGTGATGTCACCAGGCGAAGTTTTATTTTCCCAGGAAGCACGTTAAAGCGGTATAGTTTTCTCGGCTCTCTTATTGCCTTTTGCCTTCCTGGTGTGGACATGATGGGAGTAACCTATCGTGGATATAAGAACATAAGAACATAAGAATGGAGGAAACTGCAGCGGGCCTATTGGCCCATACTGGGCAGTCCTGCTTACACCCAACCCCTATTGCTCATATGAGCATCCAACCTATGTTTGAAGCAATTCAGCGTATTCGAGTTGATGATGATATTTGGTAACTTGTTCCATTCATCCACTACTGTTTCCAAACCAGTGTTTACCTATTTCACGCCTAAATCTAAATTTGTCCAATTTAAAACCATTGTTACGAGTTCGCTCCTGGTTGGATAATTTGAGTACCTTTGTAATGTCCCTTTGTTTAGCCCTGCCTTCCACTTATACACCTCTCTCAGGTCGCCCCTCCCTCTACGTCTCTCAAGGGAGTGCAAATAAAGATGCTTTAACCTGTCTCTATACTCAAGGTTCCTAATGCCCGGGATTAGTCTTGTCATTCTCCTCTGAATTCTTTCCAAGGATTCTATATCCATTCTGTAATACGATAACCAGAACTGAACTGCGTAATCCAGGTGTGGTCTCACAAGAGCAAGATACAGTTTTAGGATGACCTCGCTAGTCTTGTAACTAACACTCCTTTGTATGAACCCAAATACTTTATTAGCCTTGTTACGAGCAAAAACACATTGTTTACTTGGCTTAAGGTTCCTACTTATCATTACTCCTAAATCTCTCTCGCAGTCGGATTTCTCTATGGCATCGTTGTTCATCTGGTATCTGGTTTCCCTGTTTACATTTCCTATACTGAGTACTTTACATTTGTCGATGTTGAATTTCATCTGCCATTTTTCAGACCATTCGAAAAATTTGTTTAGATCCTCCTGTAGTTTTGCCGAGTCCTCGTCAGATTTGATAACACGTCCTATTTTAGTATCATCAGCAAATTTACTTATGTTGCTGTCTATGCCGATATCTATGTCGTTTATGTATATAATAAACAATAATGGTCCAAGTACTGAGCCTTGGGGAACTCCACTTGTGACGTTGCTCCAATGGGACTTAGTGCCGTTAATGCTCACTCCCTGTTTCCTGTCCTGTAACCACGCCCTAATCCATTTAAGGATGTCACCTTTGATGCCATGAGCTTCTACCTTTCTAATTAGTCTTTCGTGGGGGACTCTGTCGAAGGCTTTGCTAAAGTCGAGATATACCACATCATAATTGTGCCCCTCGTCCACTGATTCGAAAACTGATGAAAAGAATGTTAATAGATTAGTTAGGCAAGAACGTCCCCTTGTGAAGCCATGTTGGGAATCATTGATCAATCGGTGCTTCTCCAGGTGATTTCGAATAGAGTTTGAAATGATTGCTTCCAGTAATTTGCCTACTATTGATGTTAGACTGATTGGGCGGTAGTTAGAGGATAGTGATCTATCCCCCTTCTTGAAGATCGGTATTACATTCGCTATCCTCCAGGATTCTGGTACTACACCTGTTTTTAAGGACATGTTAAACAACTTTGCTAAGGGCATACTAAGCTCTTCCTTACATTCCTTTAATACTCTGGCAAATATCTCGTCGGGACCAGGTGACTTATTAGGCTTTAGTTTGTCTATTTGCTTACTAACATCGTTAATAGTCACTACTATCTCACTTAATTTGTTTTCTTCACTATCTCTGAATAGAGTCCGTGCCTCGGGTATCATGTTTAAATTTTCGGTGGTGAAAACTGTTGAAAAATATTTATTCAAATTATTGCTCATTTCTCCGTCGTTATCAGTGAGCTCGCCGGAGTCTGACCGTATTGGTCCAATCTTTTCTCGTGTTTTAGTTTGATACATTTGGTAGAATCCTTTGGGGTTTGTCTTCGCCTCCCTTGCTCTCCTTACCTCATTATTCCTCTTTGCTTTCCTTATCTCGGTTTTAACCCTACTCGCCAATACCCTATAATAGTCCCGGAGGTGAATTTAGCCACGATTTATCCTTCTACCTATAGCCTTCCTTTGGCCAATGATGTTCTTTAAATAATTATTTATCCATTTAGGGTCATTGTTGTCTGATCTGAGTTTTTTGTATGGTATGTTCTGCCTTTGTGCATTAAGTAACTCGCTATTTAAATTGTCGTGGAATTCGGCAATCTCAGATCTCGTTCTCAGGTCGGTGTCATCTGTCAGGTTCACGGCCAAGTGCGACACCCCCTCTCTCAGCTGCCTCTTTAAACTGTCAAAGTTTGCCCTTCTGAAATCTGGTACTTTAGTGGAATTTTCCTCACGTCTGCCCTGAAAATCTAACTGGAATCGAATTTCTTTGTGATCGCTGTTTGCAAGTTCGTTCCCTTCCTCGACATTGCTAATGAGGTTTTCTGTTTGACAAAACTAAATCCAATATATTATTACCCCGTGTGGGTTCGGTTATATGTTGACTTAGGAAACAGTCCTGGATATATGCAGGCCCAGGAGGGTCCCTCTGCTATTGTATTCTATCTGGACATTATTGGTTAGAAATGGAAGGGTCTTCCTTCTGCATAAGGGCATCACTGTGAATGGCGGGAGACTGGTTTAGTTTTCCATTTTTTTTCGTAATTATTTACCCTTTCAATTTCCTGTCTAGTGTTGTCGACCTGTAGTGCTCATGATTTTCTTCGATACCTTGTTATCTGAGTGATGTCATCTGCATACATAATATCTTCGTTTCTTATTCTAGTAGGAGGCGGAGTGTCACTTGTGTAGATGATATATAGAGTGGGAAAGAGGACGCTGCCCTGAGTGAGAAGGTCTCTCCTGTGTGTTGTCCCGTGCAGGTGGAGACGGGGACAGCGACAGTGGGGGGGGGGGGGGGGGGCCCGGGCCCCGGGACCAGGTGGCGTGAGGCAGAACCGCTCATCACAACGCCCAACGCCCAGTAAACACGACTTTTAACCCAGCTGTCTCCTGTCTCCTGCACGCTTTCTTTCTCACGCACGTATCGGCCACTCACTGTTGGACTAAAGTTCTATATATAATCTTTCTCGGCCTGATCTTTATTTAGCTTATTCTCCGCGTTAGTGCTACAAGTGGCGAAGCTGGAGGGAGTGGCAGTATGGGCGGACAGAAGGGGGAGAGGAAGGGATGGAAGGACATGAGGGAGAGAGAAATTGATGGAGGGACAGGAGGGAGAGAGGAAAGAATAGAGGGACAGGAGGGTAAAGGGAGAAAAAGAGGGAGAGAAAAGAGGAAGAGGAGAGAGGGAAATGGGGAGGGAGGTGAGTGGAGGGAGGGGAAATATAAGTGATAACTTCAGAACCTTAAGCCTCCACTGTCACAACACTAACATCCATAACACTCATTATTACCCATCGTACATGAACAGCGTACACACACACACACACATAAGTCATAAGGAAAGAGGTATTCTCTGTTGGCCACCTAACCTTTTACGAAATCCTACGTCGCCAACGTTACACGCAATAATCAGACCAAAAATGGAGCATGCGAGGCTTTCCTGGTCTAATTTTAACAAGGAAATGTTTGCTCGTGACATTAAACTGACCCAGACGGAGGCAAACAATTTCTTGCTTACCATTATGAAAAATTATTTTTGTTTAACTTATCAATTATTATAATATATACAATGGGTTAAATTTAATGACACCTAAATATATCTCTATTATTGTTATGGAATATAAAAACAAAAAATAATGGGTTAAATAAAATAAAAATATTAATGCTGTATTTAGTAATGGGTAATAAAAGCGGTATTTTTTCGACAGGGTAAACCATAATATCAGACATGGAATATAAAACATTATACCTACACAGCTCTGAAAGATGAATAATATTAAACCTTGTGATAGATAATAAATGTGTTCTCTAGGCTGTAAGTATAGAAATATTGATTAGATAATACTACAGACGCCATAATCCTTACAAAGAAGATATATATTATATGAAATTATAGAATAGATCTGCTACAGTACCTGGATATCTGTCTGGTTGTTTGACATAATTTTTTTTTATCCCTCATATTCAATTAAAATACATGTAAATATTCTGTTTTTTGATTATTTAAAATACTTATAAACGAGCACAAGATCTAATTTTTATTTCATAATGCCAGAAATAAAAATAAAATCTACACCTACACTGTTTTCTTCGCGTCTTTACTGTGTGAATCAGGCCATCAGATTCCGTCATTCAGCTAGTGCATACCTGTTGTTGAGGTACATGACAACAGTTGGTTCTAAGCTGTAATTTACCAAGAAGTAAAACATTATCTCAACTGTAAGAAGAAACAACACGATTTAAACATCACGTCATGACCTTCGCTATGATTTCACATTTTAAATCCTACACTCAAGTGATATATTTATCTAAATATTCTTAGAAGTACGAGACAACGGATGTGTGTGTGAGTGTGTCGTGTCAAAGCTGAGTGCAGTGCAGCACCACTCGTGTCCGGTAAAAGATTCACGGAATAAAGTCACACTTTTGGCTCGGAAAAAATCACAAGGAAAAAAGTTAAAAATAGTCACTTTTTGGCGAGGAAAATATTCTAACTTTCAAATAGCCTATATAAAGTAATGATAGGTCAGGCAGGTTAGGTGTGTAACTACTTCCTGCATTCCCACCATAAGTTACCCCACACCGACCAGAACCCAAACTAACAGACACATGCATCTATATAATCATTGACTTGTCATATTCTCATCAGCCAAACAAACGCTCCATTATAAAGTTACAGAATTTTTTAGAGTTTGGACCCCACCACGGTGGATATAAGGTGGTTTCCCTATACCAGAGACTCGAAGTTCTAGAAGCTGCCAAATTGGGTCAATATTAGACAATAAACGACAACCATAATCATTATATAATTAATATATTAGAATATTTAATAAAATGTTAATGTTGACCAATAATGTAAAATCTTTCCCATAGGTTTCCCAAAATGGGTATTAGTCTTGGTTATTTTAATAGCTTTAGATTTTGTTTTTATCCAAGTTCCATTGTTTATAGTTTGAAGAAAAAAGGATATAGTAATTGAATCTGTCGAAATTAAAGTTTTGTTGAATGGAAAATTGTATAAATTCAAGTAGCTGTGACTATGTCAGCATTTGACCAAGATTTTAGTAAAATTTGCGGTCGAAAAAGAATTAGCATTCTTGGCTGTGATGGAGTTTGACTGTGTAGCAATAAAAGTACTGCACATGACTACCAAATTCTGCCTTTAGTTTTTATTAACCATCCAGTGCCACAAACATTATTCAATCACTCGTAACACTAAATGGGTTGGGGGTTGGAGGAGAGAAGGGGTGGGGGAGGACAGAGTAAGACAACTGCAGTTCCAGCAGGCAACTACTTGTATTCATTATATATATATATATATATATATATATATATATATATATATATATATATATATATATATATATATATATATATATATATATATATATATTTTATGAAAATCCACAATGAAAACGTGGGTAAGATAAATCTTGATAAAATCACGTCACCTCCCTTCTCTTAAGCTCCTCTACGTGTGTGTTGGTGTGGGAATTAGTGGATGTCATCATTTTGACCTGACCTCATGTTTTTTAGGTCACCCTGTATATTTAAGCCTCTCTCTGTCCTTGTAATCCAGTTGCCTCTGAAGATGTCTTGAATAAAGACGAAAGCTAAGGTACTCCGTTGTTTCCATTTTCCCGTGTGATTTTATCAATATATGTATATATATATATATATATATATATATATATATATATATATATATATATATATATATATATATATATATATATATATATATATACTTGTGTGCGACTGTACCACTTACGTCATTTGTACAGGTATCCTATGCTAGTGTTAGCTGTGAGCAGCTCTGTGCCTCTCTGAAGGCTGAGCTAGAGAAGGCCAAGGACGAAAACTTGAGGTTGAAGGAAGTGATTGGGAAAATGAAGGAGGAAGATACGAGACGGGGAGAGTCTGTGTCTGACGACGACATAAGTCAGAGGAGGGTAGTGAAGAGAGGAACGACCAAACTGGCAGTGAAAAAGGACATTAAGGAAACGACAACAGCTAAGTGTACTAACTTATTTAATTCATTAGTAGACGAAATGGACGGTAACATAGTCAAGGACAAGGCTGACAAGGATGATAAGAAAACCTTAATTGTTGGGGATCCTAGATTGAGCATTCTGTACAAAAGACAGAAATAGGATGAAAATATGTTAACCAGGCGCTGGGGTGGGTGATATAGTAGACAGGATGGACAATATCATGTCTGGTAATGGAAACAAATCCATTATCTGCCTCAGTGTAGGAAGCAATGATATTGGCCGGTGTAGGAGTGAGGAGCTCCTTGATAAGTTCAAGACAGCTATAGAACGTATTAGGGAAAAGGGAGGGATCCCTATCAAAGGTAGTGTCCTGCCTGGAAGGAGAGTTGGATATGAATGGTTGTCAGAGACAGTTGGTTTCAACGGCCGTCTTGACAGATATTGCAAGTCAATATCAGTTCCATTCGATGGCAACTGGGACAACTTCTACAGCAGAAGGGACCTTTATGCTAGGGTTGGGGTACATTTGTCCAGGGATCAGGTGGCAACCCTGGTTGGCTCTCTCGAGAGGGCAGCTCAAAAGATGCCGAGGTCATTAAACTGCTTTGGGAACACATGTGAACACGGGAGTCGAGGAGACTAGAGTGGGCATAGGTAAACAAAATGAAAGGTTACAGAGAATTCGTGCTGGGAATAATCTAATTTAGGTAGAGTTAAATCTTAAATACGACAGTGAGAGGACTCAGATTATGACTAATTTAAATGTAGCAGTATGAGAAATGAGAAATAAAATGAATGAAATTAAGGCGCTGGTATGTACTAAAAAAAATCGATAGGATAAAATTTACCGAAACGTGGATAAACGGAGACTCGTGAGAGTTACCTATTGAATACCAAATTAAAGGTTACAAATTATTCCATACCGATAAACAGATTAGGAAAGGAGGTGAGTAGTAATCTATATCAGGAATAATTTGATGTGTGAAATCAATAAGGAAATAAAAACTGAACTGCACACAGAAACAATTTGGATAGAATTAACCGGTGGTAGGGAAAAATTAATCATAGGAGTAATATTTAGACCTCCTAGTCTTGATAGGGTTAGTGAACTACTTAGATGGGCTGAAATACACAGGGCTTCCAGGTATAGCAAAATCTGCACAGTAGGCGACTTTAACTTTAGTCAAACAGATTTGACTCACTTTACGGGTAACTCAGAAACAGAATTTTCTTGAAACAATTCAGAACTGTTTCCTAAGTCAAGGAGAGTTGGCAGTGAATGGTTGTCAAGGGCAGTTGGTGTTAACGACCGTCTTGACAGATATTGCAAGTCAATATCAGTCCCATTCATTGACAACTGGGACAACTTCTATGGCAGAAGGGACCTTTATGCTAGGGATGGGGTGCACCTGTCTAGGGATGGAGTAGCAACCCTGGCTGGGGCTCTAGAGGGGGCAGTTCAAAAGATATCGAAGTCTTTAAACTGCTAAGAGAACATAGGGGCACGGGGGTGGAGGAGACTGCAGTGGGAGCGGGTAAACAAGGCGAAAGATTACAGGGAAATAGTGTTAGGAATGATGACATAACTAAATTAGACAGGGAGTTTAAAACTAAACGCGGTAAGGGAAGGACTCAGAACACGACTAACTTAAATGTATATTACGCGAACAGTAGAAGTATGAGAAACAAAATGGATGATATTAGGGCCTTGGTATGTACAGAAGAAATCGATATAATTGCATTCACTGAAACATGGATCAACCTAGACACACGTGAATTACCAGTCGAATACCAAATTGCGGGTTACAAACTGTTCCATACCGATAGGCAGACCAGGAAAGGAGGCGGAGTAGCAATCTATGTTAGGGATAATCTGAAGTGTGAAATAAATAAGGAAATATAAACTGAGAGGAATACAGAAACAATTTGGATAGAATTAAGCGACGGTCGGGAAAAATTAATCACAGGAGTAATATATAGACCCCCCAATCTTGACAGAGTCAATGAGCGACTTATCTGGGATGAAATGCGCAGGGCTTCCATACACAACAAAGTCTGTATAGTAGGCGACTTTAACCTTGGCCAAATAGATTGGACCGACCTTACGGGAAACTCCGAATCAGAGGATTTTCTCGAGACGATCCAGGACTGTTTCCTAAGTCAACATATAACCGAACCCACACGGGGTAATAATATATTGGATTTAGTTTTGTCAAACAGAGAAAACCTCATTAGCAATGTCGAGGTAGGGAACGAACTTGCAAACAGCGATCACAAAGAAATTCGATTCCAGTTAGATTTTCAGGGCAGACGTAAGGAAAATTCCACTAAAGTACCAGATTTCAGAAGGGCAAACTTTGACAGTTTAAAGAGGCAGCTAAGAGAGGGGGTGTCGCGCTTGGCCGTGAACCTGACAGATGACACCGACCTGATAACGAGATCTGAGATTGCCGAGTTCCACGACAATTTAAATAGTGAGTTACTTAATGCACAAAGGCAGAACATACCATACAAAAAACTCAGATCAAACAACAATGACCCTAAATGGATAAATAATTATTTAAAGAACATCATTGGCCAAAGGAAGGCTATAGGTAGAAGGATAAATCGTGGCGAAATTCACCTCCGGGACTATTATAGGGTATTGGCGAGTAGGGTTAAAACCGAGATAAGGAAAGCAAAGAGGAATAATGAGGTAAGGATAGCAAGGGAGGCAAAGACAAACCCCAAAGGATTCTACCAAATGTACCAAACTAAAACACGAGAAAAGATTGGACCAATACGGTCAGACTCCGGCGAGCTCACTGATAACGACGGAGAAATGAGCAATAATTTGAATAAATATTTTTCAACAGTTTTCACCAGCGAAAATTTAAACATGATACCCGAGGCACCGACTCTATTCAGAGATAGTGAAGAAAACAAATTAAGTGAGATAGTAGTGACTAGTAACGATGTTAGTAAGCAAATAGACAAACTAAAGCCTAATAAGTCACCTGGTCCCGATGAGATATTTGCCAGAGTATTATAGGAATGTAAGGAAGAGCTTAGTATGCCCTTAGCAAAGTTGTTTAACATGTCCTTAAAAACAGGTGTAGTACCAGAATCCTGGAGGATAGCGAATGTAATACCGATCTTCAAGAAGGGGGATAGATCACTATCCTCTAACTACCGCCCAATCAGTCTAACATCAATAGTAGGCAAATTACTGGAAGCAATCATTTCAAACTCTATTCGAAATCACCTGGAGAAGCACAGATTGATCAATGATTCCCAGCATGGCTTCACAAGCGGACGTTCTTGCCTAACTAATCTATTAACATTCTTTTCATCAGTTTTCGAATCAGTGGACGAGGGGCACAATTATGATGTGGTATATCTCGACTTTAGCAAAGCCTTCGACAGAGTACCCCACGAAAGACTAATTAGAAAGGTAGAAGCTCATGGCATCAAAGGTGACATCCTTAAATGGATTAGGGCGTGGTTACAGGACAGGAAACAGCGAGTGAGCATTAACGGCACTAAGTCCCATTGGAGCAACGTCACAAGTGGAGTTCCCCAAGGCTCAGTACTTGGACCATTATTGTTTATTATATACATAAACGACATAGATATCGGCATAGACAGCAACATAAGTAAATTTGCTGATGATACTAAAATAGGACGTGTTATCAAATCTGACGAGGACTCGGCAAAACTACAGGAGGATCTAAACAAATTTTTCGAATGGTCTGAAAAATGGCAGATGAAATTCAACATTGACAAATGTAAAGTACTCAGTATAGGGAATGTAAACAGGGAAACCAGATACCAGATGAACAACGATGCCATAGAGAAATCCGACTGCGAGAGAGATTTAGGAGTAATGATAAGTAGGAACCTTAAGCCAAGTAAACAATGTGTTTTTGCTCTTAACAAGGCTAATAAAGTACTTGGGTTCATACAAAGGAGTGTTAGTTACAAGACTAGCGAGGTCATCCTAAAACTGTATCTTGCCCTTGTGAGACCACACCTGGATTACGCAGTCCAGTTCTGGTCACCGTATTACAGAATGGATATAGAATCCTTGGAAAGAATCCAGAGGAGAATGACAAGACTAATCCCGGGTATCAGGAACCTTGAGTATAGAGACAGGTTAAAGCATCTTAATTTGCACTCCCTTGAGAGACGTAGAGCGAGGGGCGACCTGATAGAGGTGTATAAATGGAAGGCAGGGCTAAACAAAGGGGACATTACAAAGGTACTCAAATTATCCAACCAGGAGCGAACTCGTAACAATGGTTTTAAATTGGACAAATTTAGATTTAGGCGTGAAATAGGTAAACACTGGTTTGGAAACAGAGTAGTGGATGAATGGAACAAGTTACCAAATATCATCATTAACTCGAATACGCTGAATTGCTTCAAACATAGGTTGGATGCTCATATGAGCAATAGGGGTTGGGTGTAAACGGGACTGCCCAGTATGGGCCAATAGGCCCGCTGCAGTTTCCTCCATTCTTATGTTCTTATATAGCCGAACCCACCCAGGGTAATAATATGCTAGATATTATTCTGTCAGAGAAAACCTCATTAGTAATGTCGATGTAGGGAACAAACTAACTAACAAGGATCACAAAGAAGTGATATTCAAAGTAGAACTAAATGTCAGTCGCAAAGAAAATTCCATTAAAGTCCCAGATTTCAGAAGGGCAAAATTTAATATGTTGAAAAAGCAGCTGAGAGAATGAGTATTACGTTTGGGGGTGAACTGCATGACGTCAAGTGAGGTGGTAAATAATGAGGCCTCACACAGTGTGCCCACAGAGGGAGACCTCACTTTGACTGGTGACCTGTCAACAATAACCTTACAAAATATGACAGCTGAGGGAGGCCTGATCACGAGGTATGAGGTTAACGAGTTCTATAATGCTACAAAACACAATGAGAGAAAGAATAACATATATAGTAGGAAGTATAGAGAGTAGCAATGTAAAGATAGGAAACTTGGTAGCGTGGCCTGGATGTTATTTGCACAGCGTCACTACGCTTATCTTATCTCGTATGTCAATACACATACATCACTTCTTAGAGGGACAACTTGTTAAACACCTCTTTGATACAACTATTTATTACTTCACTCAATGACATGAACACATTAATATCACTATTATATCTGGGTACTAACACATTATGCTTTACGTTACTTGACACTGACTCTCGGACACACTTGAATGAATACACTTCCCACAGTAGGTAACTCACCCTAGGACGTTCTGACAAGACTCACGTGTACCCTGACGTTGGCCCAGTGAGTGCTGGCTGGGCTGCCTCCTATGGGAGAATCTGCTTAGCTGGCGATGCCGTGGTCTGGTCGGGAGGTCTCCCTCCCGACCTGGGGAGGGGACGTGCGTGACTCTGCTTAGTGAACCGAGTGACGACCCGAACGGGAGAGAGGTGACAGCAACCAGAATGAGAATCAGTATGACCAGAATCAAGATGATAATGGTAGTGCAATTCCCGTGGACGGGACTGTAGGGCCTTTATATGGGGTCGGCCCAGCCGGCTTCTGACCTCTAACAATTAACACTAAACTGGTTTGATCTGGATAGCTGTGTGCAGGTGTGGTCCTGGCCAGGTGTCTTGGCTAGGTGCGGTTTGTAGGTCACCCGGCTCACGTCATTAGCGGGCGAGGTCAAGTCCCTTGGGTCGACCTGAGGTGTGTCAACCTGGAATGTGGTGGTACCAAGAGGTCTGTGGTGTACTTGCTGTTATATGCGGCATAATTCTGGGCTGTAAGGTTTGGTCTGACAATCAATCATTACAGTTCCATAAGAAATTAAATAATGAGTTAGGCACTTAATGCACAAAGGCAGAATACTCGCATACCATACAGAAAACTCATCAAATAAAAATGACCCTAAATGGATAAATAATTATTTAAAGAATATTATTGGACAAAGGAAGGCTATAGGTAGGAGAATAAATCGTGGTGAAGTTTACCTCCGAGATTATTATTAGGTATTGGCCAGTAGGGTTAAGACCGAGATAAGGAAAGCAAAGAGGAATAATGAACTGAAGGTAGCAAGGGAGGAGAAGTCAAACCCCCAAGGGATTCTTCCAAAATAAAACACGAGACAAAATTGGACCAATACAGTCAGATACCGGCGAGCTAACGGATAACGATGGAGAAATG
>CAUDMG010002942.1:0-102343 GCA_958450375.1 Homarus gammarus
AATGAAAATACTATCCCAGATAGGTACCCAGTGCCTGTCTTGAGTGATATTTTACAATCCTTAGGCAAGGATAATGCTGTATTTATCAACCTTGATTTGGTTTAGCGGTTATTGGTAAATACCTCTGGATGAAAAATCTCGAGACATTACTGCTTTTAGTACTCTTTTGAGCCATTTTGAATTTCTGTGGATACCTTTCGGTCTCAGAAAATGCCCCACTGACTTTTCAAAGGATGATCAACACCTTGTTTGCAGGTTTAATAGGGAACACAGTATGTGCCTACTTAGAGATCTCATCGTAGTCAGATACTCATATTACTAAACTCCGTGAAAATTTCCAAAAACTTTCTACGGCAGGACTCAAAGTCAAACTTTCTAAATGTGAATTTTTAAATCAAGAATCCAATTCCTTGGTCATATAGTTGCGCGGTGACGGCATTTCAGTTGATGACAAGTTAGGCTGTGCCCAGTTCCCCACGTCCTACAACTGTGATAAAGTACGTAGTTTCTTGGTTTATCTAGATATTATCGTTCTTCTATTAAGGGGATGTGACATGAGCTTCAACCTGGACTAAGCTACTTAGGAAGGACGCAACTTTGTTTTAGCATCTCAAGAATTACTCTATGTACCGACACCTCACTACAGGGAATCGGCGCTTGTCCCTATGCAGCTGGCCCAAACAAGGAAAATATAGAGTGATTGCTTTTGCGTCGTAAACTTAATGATGCCAAAACGCGTTATTCA
This sequence comes from Homarus gammarus, assembly GCA_958450375.1. Lineage (NCBI taxonomy): Eukaryota > Metazoa > Arthropoda > Malacostraca > Decapoda > Nephropidae > Homarus > Homarus gammarus. The sequence goes on from CAUDMG010002942.1 coordinate 746, forward strand.
GTAACGCAGCTAGAAGCGTTAGCTGTTGTTTGGGCACTGAAGAAGTGTATAAACACTATTTTTGGTTAAAAATAAACCGTCTATACAGATCACGTGGCAGTGACAGAGCTGTTTCAAGGTAAAAATCTTTCAGTAGACTAGCACGCTGGTATTTGAATATAACTCGCCCAATGAGCGACTGTGGGATAATGAGACCCTTGCACGTAGGACTTGATTGTTATTTATTCGGTTCAAAACCTGCAGAGTATAAATTACATATGTTACATATGAGATAATTAATTCAATCGTATGTGTCCTTCACTATTAAAGACTACATATAATATATTTGATTAGAGTAGGGTGTTAAGCCACATAAAACTTACGTGTTTCGGGTCTAATGTAGGACTTATTAACTCCCCTGACTTGATGGCTCACTGGACGGCAATACACTAGTCGAGCAAGTCAGCCGGAGGCGAGGGCCATCTGTTTCACACTTAACACCTCAGCACAGCTTGTTGTCAACACTCCCTCTGTCTCTCTCCTGTCTCCCCTCCTCTCATCTCTCCTCTCTCTCTCTCTCTCTCTCTCTCTCTCTCTCACCCTTCCTTCTAGTTTATCCTACTGTGGCGGTAGCACCCTCCCTGTCAAGCTTGCTCGAAACCCATTATCTACCGGAAGTCTCACACTCCGACTCCCTCCAATAGGCAGAGCTTTGTCACTTTGGCAGACCGCACCTGGCCGTCATCACCCGGTACCGCCTCCAATACCCTTCCTAGTATCCATTTGCTCCTTGGGAGAGGATGTCCAGTTATGATGACGATATCTCGAGTGCACAAGTTGCTGCGTGCCCGAAGTGTTCCTGTCGCCGCTGGAGTGTCAGGAGATATTCCTTCACCCACCTCTTCCAGAGTTGGTCTGCAATGAATTGGGCATGCTTCCATTTTCGTCTGTACGCTTCTGCTATGGACTGATCGCCTCCAGTGGGCAGGGTTCCCGTGTGCATTCCCAGTAGGTGAAACAGCGCGAGTGCTTCTAGGTCTCTCGGGTCGTCGGATACTGGGGTGATGGGCCTTACGTGACAATCTCTTCCGCGGCACAGAACAGGGTATTGAGTCACTCGTCGTCTAGTACCTGTGTGCCTAACACCCCGTGGAGAACCTTCTTCATCGTGCGGATCTGACGCTCCCATACTCCACCCATGTGAGAGGCAGATGGAGGGTTGAACTCCCATTCTATTTGCCTCTGCAAGAGTGTGTTCCTAACATTGTTACTGCTGTTCCACTTACTTACCGCCTCCTGAAGTTCTCTGTTCGCTCCAATCATGTTGGTTCCATTGTTCCGATCTGATGCGAACCTCGTCATGGCGTTGATGAATGAGTCTGTGTCCAGTGAGGTGAGGACTTCCAGGTGTATAGCTCGGGTGGCCAGACATGTAAAGAAGCATCCCCATCTTTTCGCCAGGGCCCGGCCTTGTTTAACCATAAAGGGACCAAAACAGTCGACTCCGGTGCAGGTGAATGGCCAATTCTTCTGGATGTACCCGGTCCTCTGGCAGGTAAGCTTGGCATTGGTGGGTAGGCTTCCAATTGCTTCTTCGACAAATTACACACGTACGTAGTACTCAGTCGATCATCTTACGGCACTTGGGTATCCAATATGTCTCGCGTAGCGCAGTTAGAGTCTGCTCACGTCCTGAGTGGCTAGCCCTGGTCGAATGTACCTCTTGTACGATAAGTTCTGTGTTTTTTGTTTTTTTTTTTATCCTGGGTAACAGTATGGGTTTCTTTTGGTCTGGATGGAGAGCAGCACGCTTCAGTCGGCCGCCTACTCTGATCAGGCCGTCTGCACCCAGATAAGGTTCCAGTCTGCTTACGTCACCAGTCCTGACGGAGTGTCCTCGTTCCAGCTCGTCCATCTTGTGGGGAAATCCCTCCCTTTGTATCAGTCGCAAAACAGCTAATCTTGCCTCATCCAACTCGTTGATCTTCAGTCGATCTTCTTGGTGGCGTTCTTCCTTTGAATCGCTGAAGTGCCACTGTATGAACCTCCTGAGCTACGCCCACACCTTTCAGTAGCTTATGCCATGAGGAGTACCTTGCCCTTTTAGGGTACTCTCCCCCTGGTCAGTGCGCGTTGCCAGTACTGTCGCTTCTCCTTTTACCTCCGGGTCTCCATCTGTAAGGTTAGGAATCGGCTCTGGGTTAGTAGCATCGTGTCCGATGGCCTCCCTACCCTCCGTCCTGGGCATTCTCGCTGTAGTTTATCTCGTACTTGGTTTTCCATCTCCTGGGTTTCTGTTGGTGTCACTGCTTCCGGAAAGTGGGTATGACGAGTGGAAACATGTTCCCTCTCCCCCTGATGAGATGTTCCTAACTCTGAAGCGCTGGGTGTTGGGAACCCTCCTTGGGTGGGTGTCGAGGTGTAGCAGCTAGACACTCTTGGTTCCGGCGGTTGACAACATGTCTCGTGGATTCCTCGTCGCGGCTGTCATCCCCTCACCTGTTTGCAGAAAAGGACTTCCTCCTGGTACTAACAGCATCTCACCAAAGTCCTCTGTATCGCCTAATATCTGCAGTTGCTCCATATGATCTTTCATATTCTGCATTATTGCCGTCAATTGGGTGAGCGTCTGCTGATAACCTCGATTACCCTATTCATCCGGCCTGTTGGTTTCATCCTTCTCTTGGGTGAAAGGGTTTCTCCATTTCGCCCTGGCTGTGTGAGTGACCAGTTAGCATCTCCGTCGTTCAGGGCCTCCAGGTCTTCTACGCTGGCTAGGTTTATCTCCTCTGCCTTGTTTCCTTCCATGACTGGTGGCACAGTTATAGAGACGTTAGGTTAAGCGGGAATGCTCTTCAACCGACATGTCTGCTCGTTTATAACGATGTCATATAACCGAGGTCATACAAGCGATGTCATACAAGCGATGTCATACAAGCGATGAACTGAAGTCACACAAGCGATGTCATACAACTGAAGTCAAACAAGTGATGTCATACAACTGAAGTCGTACAAGCGATGTCATACAACTGAAGTCGTACAAGCGATGTCATACAACTAAAGTCATACAAGCGATGTGCATAAGCACGAGCGATGTCACACTTACACGAGAACAGAGGCACCACGTTCAGTGTAGGGATTCATTACACAACTCAAAGATCATAAACTGATGCCAAACACTACTGCGCCCTCACTCACAACGTTACTTAACTGTCACAGCTACTATTTTCTAATAGAAACGGCAACTCACTCGTTCTTAAATTTTATTTACAATTGGGGATTGCTGTACACTTTGAACACTATCTCTCCCGCGTGTTTGCACGAATGTTATTGACACAGAGTCCACTCTCTTTCCTGACACGCAGTCCACGCGGCAGGCGGCTTGCCTGTCCGGAATGAACGATAACACTCCTGCGCGCCCGTACGAACAATTTTGGCACTGAAACCAGTCCTTTTTGACAATGGCTGACACTGGACCCACCTACAGAGGCGTCACGTTTCTCTACGTACGTACTGTATACAAGTGCTATACACGTGCTATACACGTATTCAACCCACAACCCCTCTTTCGATGGGGTTAACTATTATTATATTATAGATAAATGTATAGTATATATCAGGTACCTAAAAGAGAGCTCAGGTTCTCAACTGGCTCAGCCATGTTAATATTGTTATTATTATCCACTCTGTATTTGTGTTTTTCTGGCTAAATAAACTGTTTCAATTCAATTCAATTCACTTCAATTCAATTCACAAATTCACACAAAGGTCCGGCGAGGCTCTCCTGCTGCGTAGGTGCGGGGGGTGTATCGGGTGCCGGAGGGAAGGGGCCCCTGAAGGTCAGTCGACGTCACTCGCCAGTTCTCAGTAGACTGTATCGGCAGACTGTAGGACCCACATTTTGATTATAACCGCCCAATGAGCGACTGTAGGATAATGAGACCCTTGCAAGTAGGACTCGATCGTTCTTTATTCAGTCAAAACCTGCAGAGTACAAATTACATATGTTACGTATGAGATAATTAATTCAATCGTATGTTCCTTCACTAATAACGACTACATATTTGAGTAGAGTAAGGTGTTAAACCATATAAAATTTACGTGTTTCGGGTCTAATGTAGGACTTATGAACTCCCTGACTTGATGGCTCGCTGGACGGCTAGAGACTAATCGAGCTAGTCAGCCGGAGGTGAGGGCCATCTGTTTCACACTTAACACCTCAGCACAGCTCGTTGTCAACACTCCCTCTGTCTCTCTCCTGTCCCCCCCTTTTCTCTCTCTCTCTCTCTCTCTCTCTCTCTCTCTCTCTCTCTCTCTCTCTCTCTCCACTTCCTTCTAGTTTATCCTACTGTGGCGGTAACACTGACCATTCAAGAGTTTGAACCCGAGTTCAAGTATTTACCAGGACGAGCGAATGTGGTCGCAGACGCTTTGTCCAGAAACATAACATCAGTGATGCCTCTATCATCGTTCTCCCACTCGCAATTAAGGGATGAACAACGACTCGATCCATTGTGGTCTACAGTCATTTTCCCTCTAGAGTCGGGGGAGGAGGCTAATCTTCCAAAGTTACCTCTTCCTTTCAATCAATTTTAACTACGACGAGACATACCCCTTTACTCCAAGCAGACAACTGAGGGTATTATTATACTAATTGTCGTACCTGATGCACTTCGTGAAACAATACCCACGTTGTATCACGATGCTCCCCAAGCAGGTCACCCCGGATGTGACAAATGTCGGGAAGAGGTCAGAAAGAAGTGTTATTGGAATACTATGAAGAAAGACATAGAATTGCATATTGCTAAGTGTTTGTCATGTGCTCAACATAAAGGTACTACAAAGTCACCGGCTCCATTTCTACAATATCCTACACCAGAACGTCCGTTCGACACAGTCACGATCAACTTATTACAACTTCCGAGGAGTCATCAAGGATCCTCGTACGTCCTAGTGTGTGTGTGTGGATCATTTTTCTAGATTTGTGATTTTAGTCCCACTGAAAGATAAAACAGCCGAATCTGTGGCTTATGCCTTAGTTATTCATCTCATATGTCCTTTTAATACTCCCAAGGTTCTTCTCTCCGACAACGGATTAGAGTTCAAGAAACAACTTGTCATGCAAATATGTCAACAATACTACATCCAACAAAGTTTTATCGCAGCCTATCATCTACAGGCTAATGGCATTGTTGAAAGAACCAATCGCAAAATCCTAGAGATTCTTCGTCCAATAATGATCAAATGCACTATGCATGGGAAGATTGGTTACCGCAAGTCGCCGCATCTATTAATGGGTCGATCAACAACTCTACAGGCAAATCACCCTATTATATTGTTTACGGCATAGACAAACGTCTACTTTATGATGTAAAGATTGTTTATCAGACCACAGCTTACAGCCAGAGAATTACAAGACATATAGCAGTGAGCACTGTGGTAACCCACATACCAAGTCGACACACCCTACAGTCCCAAGAGACCTGACCCCGGCCACTAAGTACTTGAGTTAACCCAGCGATATGACCGTGTTAAAGAAACCACACCTTGCCAAGACACACCCGGGCATGACCACGCACCTGGGCAAGCACAGCTGTCCAGATGTAACCAGTTAAGTATTAATTGGCAGAGGTCAATCGCCGGCTGGTTCTCCCCCATATAAAGGCCCTGACGTCCCGTCCAAGGGCATTTGGGATTCGAGCATTCAGTCTCTCTCACACGGGTCATTAGATTCCTGATTCAGATTCCATTGAGACGACTGTCACGTCACCGTCTACAGAGGACGGAGTCACTAGTTGAGGACGGGAGGGAGACTTCCCTTCCCAGCACCCAGAGTCCAGCACTCTCTTCAACAGCAACTGCTGGGCCTCCCTCAGGTCACACTTGAGTCTTTGTCAGAGCTATCCATAGGGTGAGTTACTTACGGTGGGAAGTGTATTCATTTCATGTTTGTGACCGAGAGTCAGTGTCTAGTAACGTAAATATAATGTTCGAGTAATGTGTCCATACCACGTAATGTGCTAGTAACTTCGATATAATGTTCTATTAATGTGTCTGTGTCATTGAATGAATAATAAATAGCAGTATTGAAAGCGGTGTTTACAAGATGTCCCTTAAGAACGTAATATAAGTGTAAATAACTAACCGGCCACGCTACCAAACTTCCTATCTTTACATTGCCTACTACTATATATATTTTACCTATAAACAGTATATATCTCATACCTTATTAAAACCCTCCATTACAATGACGTACCTAAAGAAAAACCATGCCTAGTCTATAATGTGGACGATTTCGCTACAAGGCAAATCAAAGTATTCACGGATATTCATGGCCAAGTACGTAAACATTCAGCAGATTCACGCTCTGAAATGATATACAAGCAACATAAACAAGCTAAGCATGTCATGCTAGAAATAGGCGATGCCCTTATGGTGCGAGAACCTGATCGAAAGTCCAAGCTTTCACCCAAGTTCGACGGACCTTTCCGCATTATTGCTGAGGAAGTGTGCAACAAATTAAAAATTTTGAAGCCAAACTCACAAACTTCAGATGTTGTGCATGCGGACAGACTTAAAAATGTCCATTCAGATTCATTCCCCAGGAATGATAATGATGTCCCAGACATCGATGTCCCAGACACAACTGTTCAGACAGCAAACACGTCAAATACACCCAGTGTATCTAATGATTATTGTTTAAAACTACGTTCTGCACAACGTATATAATAATGTTCCTGGGATTTCTACGATGATATTAACAAAAAAAAAAATTTCTGAGTCTAATCATTTATTTAAATTTTTATAATTTCATGAATTCAGTGCCTACACTGGAATGATTCATTTCTTTTTCCAAGCATTTTGCATACTACAAAAAATTCAACTCAAGCTATATCAATTAACAAAAACGAACTAATTGCAAGTATGGTTGATGCAGGGTTAGGACGAGTGGATGCACAAAATGTGTATGTGAAAATTCTTTTTGAAGCCTTACAAATAGCCAAGACGAGTTATCTGTTAACTCCAATTTTCGCAGACGAAGAGGTAGAATAGTATATCCTTCTGTTAGAGTCAACTCTCAAGCACTATGTTTTCCTCATCCACGTAACTATGCTAGTGCAAAGCAAATTAATGCATGGCATGCAGAACCTTTCCCATTATACTCTGATGACACACTGTTTACTCTGGGCATTCCAACCGATCTTTTACTAATAGATGAAGACTACTCTTTGATAGAAGTGGATGATCTTAGGGTATGATCACGGTGTAAGTTGTCATGTATACATTTACATTTATGCCCAGCCTATTTGTGCATGTTTATTCTGCTGCAGACGGAATCTGCAAAGTGGCGATCATATAAACTATCATTCGCACAGCACTGAAACAATGTAACTATACACCGACTTTCCAGGAAAACTGTGTTTCATGAGCATCTACATAATGTTCAGTATATATATCTATATATATTTTTTGCTTTTTGCTCTCTCTTCCCTGAAGAAACTAATGTCACTTTACGATGCCAAGATGGTGGTAACCAGTTAGTTGTGAAGGGTTATTATAAGGCTCCGGATTACTGCATGATAACCTGTAGTTCGTTGAAAACCTTGCCTTCCCAACATCATTTTGCATTGAATTTAAATCTCACTTTGGATTTAATTCCTTTGTACCAAATTTCTATTTTGACTCTCAGTGAACGCAATCTTATGTTAGATAAATTCAAATTTAATTCTTATTTGAAAGAGTCACATTTTACTAATATAGAAGATATACTGCTATTTCATTTTATTTTTCACAGGATTTGTTATACTCAGTTTAACTATTCCCACTATTGTGTAATATTGGCATTAATATTTTTGTTTTACTCCTAGAGATCAATATAATTTCAATTTACCATTGTACATAATATACTATTCTGTAAGGCACTTAAGGTTAGGACCCTAGTAACTGCTGAACCCCAGGTTGCAGTTGCTTCAGTTTAGTGTTTTCACACATATGTATGTAACATGGATTGGTTTATGTACAGGTTTTTTTTCTGTGCTAGAAGCTAATTCCTCGTAGAAGCTTGGAAGGTGGTGGCCGAGCGATGTATTAGCGCCTGTCTCATGGCAATAACAATTATATAAATTTGGGTTACAACATTTAGTTTATATAATCCAATCACCCTTCAGTGATTTTCCATAAGCTGTGAGGTGACATGTGCTGTTCACATGAGGTGAAATTCCTCTATCAGTGAGCCGACCTAGAGAATGTAGGGTTAACCCAGCCTTTCCTTCAGAGAGTCGTCTCACAAGCACGAGTAGGGTGTCATACAAAGGCGAATATTTTTTTTTTTGAGTTTGAAAAATCGGCCCATGGTATTAATGATGTAGTTCTATGTGCAGAATCATGTGATATCTTCAGATTTGAATAGTTTTCATTTTTTGCTAGGTAAATTTTAACTTGAAATCTTATGAAAATTCAGTATTCCCACCCTTTTACCAACACCACTAAATAGCTTATTTAAAGTAAAGTAAATGTATCAGGTTAATTTATTAGGATGAAAATGATCCAGAATAGTGAAACGAATGATCTTGACACATTTATTAAATTTAATATTCCTTTAGAAAACAAAATCATCAAATACAAAAACCGGTTTTACTACTACGACCCGGTGTTGCTGCACACCATAGAGAACATGTCTTTCTTGCTTCTGTTTCTACTCATCACCTCCCTGCTGACCACCTGAGCTCGGATGTAGCCTTCCCTCCTCTCCTGGCTGTACACGTGACTGCTGGCCTCGCTCACTTGCTGTACACAACGCTCTATACTCTGGGTGTGCGAGGGCCAGGCAGGGACATGCATGGGGTTGTCCAGGAAAGCTCTGACTTGAACATTGGTGAGGCTGCAGGTAAGAGGGGGCTCACTGCCAGCCTGGATGTTATCCAGATCTATGAGATCAGTGAGGGTCTTGGCACCTAGATTGACTTCAGGAGTCTTCCTGACCCTGAAGGAATCGTCACCAACTGATTCGTCATGCCCAGATCCTCTCATAAGTCTCATATCCAAGATCTTTTTGACTGCCACTCTTCTCTCCTCCTCATCCTTACTGCAGAGCATTGTCTGCAGAACTGCCTCGGGATGAGCATACCAGGAAGATCTCCTCACAGTCTGCTCTACAATCTGAACAACCTTCCTTGGCTGACTCCTCAGGAGCTCAAGCTGGAAGAGAACATGCCTCGGGCCTTCGGAGAACGATGACTTGACCTTGGTGTTGAACCAATTTGGCAAGTAGACACTCACGATGAATTGGACAATAAGTCTCAGGTTGTGAAGCTGGTTCCCTTTCAGTTTATGATGAGCGACCCAAATTCTGCAGAACCTGAGAGCCGTTGTGAGCCACCTAGAATGTGAGACTGGACCTATCTGCAGGTAAGCAAGTCTATCAGGCATGACCCCAGTTTTGATGGCACTGCAAATCATGTAACCATAGTACTGGTCAGTACTCAGGTCGTCAATGACAGTATGTGCAAGCTCAACGAGTGGAGGGCCAACTGTGATTTTTTCAAAGCTCGGATTTATTTCTAACTCAGTGGCAGAGTCCAGCATCTTGCCAAGAGGACCAGACCATCTGTTGTTTGAAAGAGTCTTGCCATCCAGCTCCTGGATCAGATGTCTGAGTGGCAACACGTTGGTGTGGAGGTCACAAACAATCCAGACCACCTTCCTCCCAATCTTCCGCTCTATCCACTGTATGACCCCCCTTGCCACCCTGTGTTCGTGTTGGTGCTGTCCCCTCCAATGGCCTGCAGGGTCTGGTCTACGTTCCTCTCTCTGAGCCAGTTCACAATGTTATCTGCCACTATCTCAGCTGGTTTCCTGATGTCATCTTTCTCTGGAGTGAAATGCCACAAATACTTCCCTCCTGGTTCACTGCAGCAGGAGTAGTGTTCCTCCTTCACCATGGCAGGGAACAACTTGTCAGAATCTCCAACTTTCATGAACACTTTAGTGTCATCCCTTCTCCCATCAAAGAACAAACAATTGATTCCATTTTCTCTTATCCCCTTATCAAACTCCTCTTCTAGGTTACTGACAAGTTTCTCCTGAGCTCTCCTTACTTTGTTATGATCTATCACCAGGTGAACATCATCAGGTGTTATCAAACCACCGTCAATCCAGGCAGCTGTTGCTATCTCTGCAGTTTCTCTGAGACCAGTGTGGTGTCGCATGCTGGCCAGAGCTATGCTCGGGATATCTTTCCTGTTTCGAATGTTATGCCTGGAAGGTTTGGGATCATTATTTTCTGGGTTAGGGACAAAGTCACCATTCTCCTGGTCAGCACTCGGATCAGCCATGGGGAAGTCATTAAACTCTGAATCAGCTTGACTCCAATCATCGGCCTTTTTTACCTCACCCTGGGCCTTCTCAAGTCTCTTTTCCTCGGCAACTCTTCTCCTCTTCTGTCTCTCTGTGGCAGCCTCCTGTCTCTTGGACTCCGGAATATCTTGGCTAGAAATCATGAGAGCCCCTATACTGCTAGTCTTCTCTCTCTGTGCTTTGACAAATGCCAGTTCGATCACAGGAATATTCAGTTCACGCTTGCAAATACAGGAGATGTGGGCCTCGGATTTACAGTCACGATCGCATCCAAACTCAGGACAGAGAACAATTGGGCACTTGCAAGTAATTATGTCAAATAACTGGTCCAGTTGCTTGGCAAAGCTGTCCTTAACTGCAAGTTTTCCTCTCCCAAGAGAAATATCTCTTGCCTTTTCCCAACTGGCTAGCAGTCTCTCACTAATCTTCTTCTGACTTGTTATGACTGGAGGCTTGAACTGAGCGTTAGCCAGAGTGTACTGTGCCAAGACAGCTTTGGTCATATCACTGGCAATGTCTTTGTTTGTGTAAGTTCTTTGGTTCTTTTCACTGATTTGCCTGATTAAAACACCGTATCTCAAAGCATCTCTCAATGTAGGCAACTCCGACTTCAGGAGCTCTCTCCCAGACCCAAGATAGTGACTGAGATGGCTGGATTTTTGGTTCCTCGTCCTGACACAAGCAGCCATCGCAAATATTATCAACTTATAAATGCATCAGAATCTGAAACAGAAAAAAATATTGTTAGTTGGGTTGTTAAAGAATGAAGTCAGAAAGCAATGTTCACTATTTAATTGTAATGCACTAATGCAGCTGTACGTTAGATTTTCGATAAATTTCACGCTAAAATTTACCTAGCAAAAGGTTGCAAAATATTAAAACTGAAATTATTTTCTGTTTATATACACTAAAATCTACCAAAAAAGTGATGGGCCATTAGTTTTAGCTGATCTTCCCTCCTATGACACACCCTACTAACTCAGTCAAGCTGTGCCCCCGTCCTTAACTAACACTCACAGATTACCGTGTTAATTATGGTGCATCTACTAAAAGACTGTGACCAATATAGTTTTTACAAATAAATAGAAAAAAGACCATTTGGTTTTGTATTCTTAACCCCTCAACTTATTTATATATAAGCCAAGTTAGGGGAACTCTACCCAAAGCTTATATATATGTAACCTGATCAGAAGTAATGGCAGGTGGTGAGTGAGGAGGAGGAGGAGGTTCTGCTGTGTCGCTCTCAAGGTTGCTCAGTGGCTTCTCCTCTCAGCTGGTCGGCTGTCAAGGTCGCAGGTGGCAGCTGCTCCTCCTTCTGGAGTGTCACTGGTGATGTATAGTTGACGTTGTTTATTGACGTGTTTATGCTTCAGTCACAACATCACTGAAGACGTGACAGTTGCCGTTGGTTAATGACGTGTTTATGCTTCAGTCACAGCGTCACTGAAGATGCATAGTTGGCATTGTTTAATGACATGTTAATGTGTCAGTCACGGTGTCACTGTAGACATTGTGGAACTGTTCACTGGCTTTCCACTAGATGTTGCTCACTGATGTTGATGTCTGTACTGAGCACTTGTTACTCAGGAACTCAGTTACTTGTGGACCCGGTTTTGAACGTTGAAGTGAACGTTTGTAGACGTAGGTAGATGGATTGTCATAACTTATATGAAGCTATAGACACTGTAACTCTCTTCTGAGGTTAGATATATCCCGTCATGCTGCCACCTCCGTAAACTTCTCCTGATAGGCTCACACTTATATACAGAAGTTTGCAGAATTGTTCACAAAAGTGTATCTTAGTTCACTTCACTGAGATGGGTGGACAGATACAAGTCGTTATATGTCTATATATATATATTTACACTTGTATCTACAGAGAGGGCTGGCCACTTGATCTTTTACTGAGGTGAGAGCAGTGTGTAATGGCCCCTGTCTCATCAACAGCAGTATTATATAAATGGGTTCATTACATTTTATTTATTTACTGATTCATCCCCTGTAACTTTTCACTAGCTATTAGTTATCATGCTCTTATCACGTGATTGGTAGCCTCCTTGGGTGCGGCCCATTTGACTGTATGTCAGCACATGGGTCAGCTTGGGTAAGCTGGCACCCACGGGCAGTTTCACTCATAATCTCACATCGAAAGGACGTGATTAAACGGTCTATTTACATAGCCACCGTCCTCTCCCTTCACATTCATAAATAGTGGAAGTTACGGTTGATTTACACTTAGGTATTATATAAACAATAGTTTTTCAATAAAAGAAGAAACAGACAATTGGGTTTCGCTACTCTTACCCAATATACTATATGTTTAGTCCATAAACTATACGACTAGAATAAGTGTTAGCGATTCTAGTTCTGATGTAATACTCAAAGTTAGATCTGCTATGACTGAGGTGGTCTCTCCTTCAAATGCTCAGTGTTAGATCAGAAATATTGTCCAGCTAAAGACAGCCTACCTCTCCAGGGCAGAACCACCCCGGGCTAACTAATAATGACGTCACGAAGGATGATGCATAGGTTCAAACTTCTAGAAGCTTCTACCAGCAGGGAGGGTATGTGAGTTACTTCCTTGGCATGAACATCTGAATCAGTGTCAGCAGCGTTACTGAAATAGCTGTCCGGAAAATTATCTCATTCAGCTGCGAATCATCCATAATTGATATTGCAATTATCTGATTAATCTGACTAATAATTTTCATCAAATACTTGGAAGTCTACAAGTGATAAGCAATGCATTTAGCTATCAAGTAAGAGTCATTAATTAAATAAGTAATGAGCTTCATAGGTGATATCGTCACATTGAGACATCTCTGGTCGACACACTGTCGCCAGACTGTATGCGTGACTAAAACAGCTGCATTTGAGCAGGCTAAATATATATATATGTATATATACTTCATTTTTAGTCCATGTAACACGCGGACTTTGAACATACAATCACCGACCTCACCAGCCAGGAATCGAACCCTCGACCTACTGGGTGGGACTAGGGAACGCTACCGACCAACCCATCCTCTAGTTCCACCCAGTGGGTCGAGGGTTCGATTCCTGGCTGGTGAGGTCGTTGATTATATATATATATATAAATATATATATATATATATATATATATATATATATATATATATATATATATATATATATATATATATATATATATATATATATGCAAGTAAATCACTGGAGGTGCGCGTGATCTAGGTATATGCTGATAACCACCTGGTGGTTATCAGCATATATATATATATATATATATATATATATATATATATATATATGCTGATAACCACCCCTGAAGATGTGAATTACACGGAAGCGCTTGGGAACTTCGTGTTTTCTTCTTTCCTTGTGGTTATCAGCATATACCTAGATCACGCGCACCTACAGTGATTTACTTGCATATATATATATATATATATATATATATATATATATATATATATATATATATATATATATATATATATATATATATATATATATATATATATATACCATTTCACAAAAATTTCTCACACATTCCGGCACAGCTAAAATCTTGGAACGTCAATGTGGCATTTAAAAACTCATGCACTGTTAAACAAATGTTAATCAAGAACTCCCCCAACAACACAATTGGTTGCATTTACAAAGTTCCTTGCAAGGAATGTAATATGTTTTACTTAGGCCAGACATGTAAAGATCTTGTAACTAGAATTAAACAACACAAATACAGTGTTAGGACAGGCCAGGAATCCAATGCTCTGTTTGTTCATTTGAGGGATAACAAGCATTGCATTGACTGGGATAATGCCTCCTCAATATTACCATGTAATTCAATTGATAGTAGGAACATCATAGAATCTAGTCTTATTAAACATACCGAAGCATTCAACATGAATTTGAGTAACGGCATGTACAAGCTGGACAACTTTGTAATTTAGAAGATTTGTGATCAGGTGAGAGGGCGGGTCACTGTCCCATCTGACCCAACCACCAACCGTTGTGTGCCATTTAAAGATTAGTAGGGTCATTACCTAATTACCTGACCATTGTGGACCTGGTCTCACCCTCCTCTGTATATATTCATCTTGTTTTGCACTACTCTCTCTAGTCTGTACTCACCCCTGAAGATGTGAATTACACGAAAGCGCTTGGGAACTTCGTGTTTTCTTCTTTCCTGGTGGTTATCAGCATATATATATATATATATATATATATATATATATATATATATATATATATATATATATATATATATATATATATATTTTTACAGGAATTAGCCCACCCAGGCACAGGTCACTGACCCACATCGGGGCCTAGGGGGCGAAAATGTAGTAGTAATAATAATAATAATAATAATAATAATAATAATAATAATAATAATAATAATAATAATAAACCACAAAGAAATACAAAATGAAAAAAAATCAAAAGTGATGAACAATATATGTATGTTGTGTTGTCAATAGTAAGAAAACAATTGAGACCCTACAATTGTGTGAAAATGAGGCAGAAAGTCAGATCAGCAACCTGGGACTTGGTCACAATTTTCGTGATGCCATGTGGCAGCAAGATCTACCATAGACAACACATTATGCTTCCAATATCTTCCCAGGCGGTAGTACCTCCCTGTTTGGTTGCTGCCTAATACCTACTACGTAGACCTAATACCTACTACCTTGCAATACGTTTGTTACATGCTTGCTATGAAAACATCTTCGACCTTCGCGGGTCAGTGTAAAATGCATAATGAAAATTTATTCATCCATAGTGTATAATACTCTGGTTGCTATACTGGTTACAGACTAAACTAATCTAAACTGCTTACACTTAGTGTAGTCCACAACCTGGAGTGTGTGTGTGTGTGTGTGTGTGTGTGTGTGTGTGTGTGTGTGTGTGTAATAATAATAATAATAATAATAATAATAATAATAATAATAATAATAATAATAATAATAATAATAAACGGTTTATTGAAAGACCTTGGCAGCCAGAAGGCTGAAAATATACAGTTACATTTTTGGGGAATGGGTTTCGAATTACAAATAATATACAAGTAACATAAGTGATACAAATATGATATATAATAACTAGATGGGGAAAAGCTCAAATTACAGTGCATTTGAACATAGTGACAGTGCAAGAAGTAGTATTTACTGGGAGTGAATACACTGGTTTATTACAAGTTATTGATAATTCTTACAATGGTTGGGACTGGGCTGTTCTTATAGCGATCAGTTCGTGCACGTATGGGCTGGATGCGGTTGTGGTGTCGAACAGCAATTCTTGGGCTAGGGATCTCAGGTGGTAGTAGGAGCCGGTGTCGAGGATGGTGTAGAAGCTTCTTACCAAATTTGCAGATGAGGTCGTGGTGATGGTCAGTGAGAGTCGAAAGAATCAGTGTGTTGAGCGCTTCTTGATATGTGGAGTAGGAAGGGGAGAGAATAATCTTGCATGCCCTCTTTTGCACTTTTTCTAGGTGTTTAAGTTGTGTGGCATTTAGGGAGGAAAACCAGATAGGGGAGGCATAGGTGAGCTTGGGAAGTATGAATGTTGTGTAAACACTGAGGAGCTCGGGTGCAGGAACTCCGAGGGACTTGAGTCGGCGGAGAAGGTGGAGACGGAAACTGGAGGATTTGACAACTTCACTGACGTGTGGTTTCCAATTTAGTTTGTTGTCTATGGTGACGCCGAGGAGCTTCGTGGAATCTACAACCTGGTGTGTGTTCGGACCTAAAGTAATGGAAGGAGGTGGGACAATGTCGGAGGAGAGGTTGATGTGCATAACCATGGTCTTGGTATGGTCGATGGTGACATGGTTGTTGGTGGCCCAGTTTTGGAGACTGTTCAATAAATCCTGAAGGGCGGTATAGTCGGGAGCAGAATTGTTGACGCTGATCCCAATGGTGGAGTCGTCGACATATTTCCAGCGAGCAGGGGTTTCTCTTAGGGTATCATTGATGAGCATAAGGAAGCAGAGTGGTCCCATCTTGGTGCCTTGGGGGACGCCACAGGTGAGTGACTGAAAGGTGGAGACAGCCCCTCGGAAGCGTACAGCTTGGCGTCGGTCACCGAGGAAGTCTGTAAGCCATGGTATAAGACTTCTCCGAAGCCCGAGGTCAATAGCTTTGTTGATGATTATATTGTGGTCGTATAGGTCGAATGCCTTAGTGAAATCAATGAAGGCGACAGCTACAGACGTTTTTCGTTTCTCGAGATGGCGGTATATGTAATCGAGAAAGCTGACAAGACAGTGAGTGGTGGAGGAAGTTTTCATATTGCCAAATTGCTGAGTGTCTACGACTCCTGCAATATCAGCATAAGCCCAGTCTAGCACAAAACTTTCACAGATTAGGCTGGGTATTAGGGTGATTGAAATAGGTCGTAGCTGATTTAAGAATTGTGGGCTGGTTGACTTGGGCACTGGTGATACATAAGAGGTCTTCCAGCCAGCTGGGCATCTGGCTTGACTGAGAGAAGCATTGATGATGGAGCATAGGGGTTTAGCAAGCTCCGGGGAGAACTCCTTGAAGAGTTTCATTGGTAAGTCAATGGGGGTGGTAGAGCGTTTTACTTTTAGTTTGTCCAGGCGTTTTGTTACTTCAAATTCTTCTACTAAGTCAGTGGGAAGGGGGGGCTGGTAGGTAAGGAGGGAGAGTGGTTGTGTCAAGCCGGGGGAGCGTCTGGTATATAGTAGCGAAATGGTTGTTTGATTGCTCAGCTGCGTCAACATTAGTGAGATGGTTGAGGAAGGGGAGGGGGTGTGTCTTATTGTTTAGTCCACAGAGTTCTTTAAGCTTACCATACCATTGACTGATGTTGGTCTGCTTCAGGTGTTGTAATTTGGTTGGGTAGTGGGACTTCTTTGCAGTGCGTATTTCGCGGATAACTCGGTTGCGAAGGGACCTGTAGCGGATGTGGTCATTGAGACGAAAGGCTCTGTCTCTCTGTTGCTTAAGTCTTTTGATCCGAGGTGTGATCCAGGGCAAGTCAGCTGGGTGAGATCTGACGGACTTTTCGGGGAAGAAGTGGTGGTGAGCTTCCGTGGTGGTGTTGGTATAATTTATCCATTTGGTTTCCACGTCATCCACGTTAAGTACTTCAGTCCAGGGATGGTGAACTATCCACTGCCCGAAGTGGCGCACTGCAGAGTCAGTAATCGGCCTGTAGGTCTTGATGTAGGGTCTCTGTACTTGAGTGGGAGTGGCAGCTGGGGACCAGAGCACTGATAAGTGTGTGCTACACCCGATAGGAGGCATTGGTTGAGGTGGTTGGTACTGGTCCGCTAAGTCAGTTAAGATAAGGTCAAGGGTATTTTGACCGTGTGTGGGGAAGTTCACAACTTGTGATAGTGATAGCTGGTCCTGGATATCAGTGGTGTCAATTTCATTATAATCCCCACATAATACTAACTTGGCACATGGGTACCTAACTCTCAGGTGGTCTGAGGTGGTAATAAGATGATTGATAAGAGTGTAATAATAATAATAATAATAATTAACGGTTTATTGAAAGAGCTTGGCAGCCAGAAGGCTGAAAATATACAGTTACATATTTGGGGAATGGGTTACGAATTACAAATAATATACAAGTAACATAAGTGACACAAATAAGACATATAATAACTTAGATGGGGAAAAGCTCAAACTACAGTTCAATTCAACATAGTGACAGTGTTACAGTATTACAAGTTATTGATAATTTTTACAATGGTTGGGACTGGGCTGTTCTTATAGCGATCAGTTCGTGCACGTATGGGCTGGATGCGGTTGTGGTGTCGAACAGCAATTCTCGGACAAGGGACCTCGGGTGGTAGTAGGAGCCGGTGTCGGGGATGGTGTAGAAGCTTCTTACCAAATTTGCAGATGAGGTCGTGGTGATGGTCAGTGAGAGTCGAAAGGGTCAGTGTGTTGAGCGCTTCTTGATATGTGGAGTAGGAGGGGGAGAGAATAATCTTGCATGCCCTCTTTTGCACTTTTTCTAGGTGTTTACGTTGTGTGGCATTTAGGGAGGAAGACCAGGTGGGGGAGGCATAGGTGAGCTTGGGAAGTATGAATGTTGTGTAAACACTGAGGAGCTCGTGTGCAGGAACTCCGAGGGACTTGAGTCGGCGGAGGAGGTGGAGACGGAAACTGGAGGATTTGACAACTTCATTGACGTGTGGTTTCCAATTTAGTTTGTTGTCTATGGTGACGCCGAGGAGCTTCGTGGAATCTACAACCTGGAGTGTGTTCGGACCTAGAGTAATGGAAGGAGGTGGGACAATGTCGGAGGAGAGGTTGATGTGCATAACCATGGTCTTGGTATGGTTGATGGTGACATGGTTGTTGGTGGCCCAGTTTTGGAGACTGTTCAATAAATCCTGTGTGTGTGTGTGTGTGTATGTGTGTGTGTGGGTGTGTGTGTTAACAGACCACATACTCAGTTATATATAACACATCTAATTAACGTATCACGCCATGGGGAGATGCGGTTAGCAAATTCAGCAGCGCCAACCTGGCTCTTTGGCCAGGTATGTTCTGAAGAGTTAACAACGTTAATGAAGCGAGCTTTGACACCCACATGGGGTGAATCACAGTAACACGTGCTTTTAACTTACCTGGAAGATGAGTTAGCCAAAACTCATCTTAGGTGAGTTGAAATATAGATATGAACGTCTGCCCATATAGACTACCACTTGATGTTGTATGTGTGACAATGTTGAGCTTACCGGCTAGGCTTTGTGTGAAATATAACAGAGTCTAGAACTGCTTTTAGTGTCCTTGTGGGCTAGCCGGTAAGCGTTCCCTAGTCCCACCCAGTAGGTCGAGGGTTCGATTCCTTGCTGGTGAGGTCGTTGATTATATGTTCAAAGTCCGCGTTTTAAATGGACTAAAAATGAAGTATATATATATATATATATATATATATATATATATATATATATATATACAATCAACACCTCAACCCGCCAACATGAATTTGAGTAACGGCATGTACAAGCTGGACAACTTTGTAATTAAGAAGATTTGTGATCAGGTGAGAGGGCGGGTCACTGGCCCATCTGACCCGACCACCAACCGTTGTGTGCTATTTAAAGATTAGTAGGGTCATTACCTAATTACCTGACCATTGTGGACCTGGTCTCACCCTCCTCTGTATATATTCACCTTGATTTGCATTACTCTCTCTAGTCTGTACTTACCCCTGAAGATGTGATTTACACGAAAGCGCTTGGGAACTTCGTATTTTCTTCTTTCCTTGTGGTTATCAGCATATATATATATATATATATCTTATAAGTTCATATAGCAGTGGACTTCCATATACAGCACACAGTTGGCAGGCCAACATTGGAAGTTCAAGGCGCAGATGGTAGCACGATAGAAGAGGCTTTGTGTGAAATGTAACAAAGTCTAGGACTGCTTTTGAAGTCCTTGTGGCGCGGTTTTAATGATCCGTGGTTACACGCCAAGGTCAAGGGTTCGAGTCATGGCTAATGAGGTTTTGAGTGTATATATATATATTTTTTTTTTCACACCCCCCCCCCCCCAGGACCCGATGTGGGTCAATGATCTGTACCTGGGTGGGTTAATCCTTGTAAAAAAAATAAATAAAAAAAAATAGATAAAAATAAATAAAGAAAGAAAAAAATAAAGAAAGAAAGAAAAAAGAAAGAAAGACCAAAATAAATAAAGAAGGAAATTAACTATAAAAAAGGGAGCTACAATATAGAAAGAACCAAAGATAAAACAACAGGAGTAAATACACCAACATATAACATGTTAGGCCAGAAAATAGTAGAACTATTGTATAATTTTGGTGATAACACGGCAGAAACCCACAGCTGCAGGGTGATAAACGGAGACAGAGGCGTGTATAGGGTGATAAACTGAGAGAGAGGCGTGTATAGGGTGATAAACTGAGAGAGAGGTGTGTATAGGGTGATAAACTGATAGAGAGGCGTGTATATGGTGATAAACTGAGAGGGAGGCGTGTATAGGGTGATAAACTGAGAGAGAGGCGTGTATAGGGGGATAAACTGACAGAGTGGCGTGTATAAGGTGATAAACAGAGAGAGGCTTATATAGGGTGATAAACAGAGAGAGTGGCGTGTATAGGGTGATAAACTAAGAGAGAGGCATGTATAGGGTGATAACCTGAGAGAGAGGCGTGTATAGGGTGATAAACTGAGAAAGTGGCTTGTATAGGGTGATAAACTGAGAGGGAGGCGTGTATAGGGTGATAAACTGGGAGAAAGGCATGTATAGGGTGATAAACTGAGAGAGAGGCGTGTATAGGGTGATAAACTGAGAGAGAGGCGTGTATAGGGTGATAAACTGAGAGAGAGGCGTGTATAGGGTGATAAACTGAGAGAGTGTGGTGTATAGGGTGATAAACTGAGAGAGAGGCGTGTATAGGGTGATATAACTGAGAGAGAGGCGTGTATAGGGTGATAAACTGAGAGAGAGGCGTGTATAGGGTGATAAACTGAGAGAGAGGCGTGTATAGGGTGATAAACTGAGAGAGAGGCGTGTATACGGTGATAAACTGAGAGAGAGGCGTGTATAGGGTGATAAACTGAGAGAGAGGCGTGTATAGGGTGATAAACTGAGAGAGAGGCGTGTATAGGGTGATAAACTGAGAGAGAGGCGTGTATAGGGTGATAAACTGAGAGAGAGGCGTGTATAGGGTGATAAACTGAGAGAGAGGCGTGTATAGGGTGATAAACTGAGAGAGAGGCGTGTATAGGGTGATAAACTGAGAGAGAGGCTTGTATAGGGTGATAAACTGAGAGAGAGGCGTGTATAGGGTGATAAACTGAGAGAGAGGCGTGTATAGGGTGATAAACTGAGAGAGAGGCGTGTATAGGGTGATAAACTGAGAGAGAGGCGTGTATAGGGTGATAAACTGAGAGAGAGGCGTGTATAGGGTGATAAACTGAGAGAGAGGCGTGTATAGGGTGATAAACTGAGAGAGAGGCGTGTATAGGGTGATAAACTGAGAGAGAGGCGTGTATAGGGTGATAAACTGAGAGAGAGACGTGTATAGGGTGATAAACTGAGAGAGAGGCGTGTATAGGGAGATAAACTGAGAGAGAGGCGTGTATAGGGTGATAAACTGAGAGAGTGAGGGTAATAGGGTGATAAACTGAGAGAGAGGCGTGTATAGGGTGATAAACTGAGAGAGAGGCGTGTATAGGGTGATAAACTGAGAGAGAGGCGTGTATAGGGTGATAAACTGAGAGAGAGGCGTGTATAGGGTGATAAACTGAGAGAGAGGCGTGTATAGGGTGATAAACTAGAGAGAGGCTTGTATAGGGTGATAAACTGAGAGAGAGGCATGTATAGGGTGATAACCTGAGAGAGAGGCGTGTATAGGGTGATAAACTGAGAAAGTGGCTTGTATAGCGTGATAAACTGAGAGGGAGGCGTGTATAGGGTGATAAACTGAGAGAGAGGCGTGTATAGGGTGATAAACTGAGAGAGAGGCGTGTATAGGGTGATAAACTGAGAGAGAGGCATGTATAGGGTGATAAACTGAGAGAGAGGCGTGCATAGGGTGATAAACTGAGAAAGAGGCGTGTATAGGGTGATAAACTGAGAGAGAGGCGTGTATAGGGTGATAAGCTGAGAGAAAGGCATGTATAGGGTGATAAACTGAGAGAGAGGCGTGTATAGGGTGATAAACTGAGAGAGAGGCGTGTATAGGGTGATAAACTGAGAGAGAGGCGTGTATAGGGTGATAAACTGAGAGAGAGGCGTGTATAGGGTGATAAACTGAGAGAGAGGCGTGTATAGGGTGATAAACTGAGAGAGAGGCGTGTATAGGGTGATAAACTGAGAGAGAGGCGTGTATAGGGTGATAAACTGAGAGAGAGGCATGTATAGGGTGATAAACTGAGAGAGAGGCATGTATAGGGTGATAACCTGAGAGAGAGGCGTGCATAGGGTGATAAACTGAGAGAGAGGCTTGTATAGGGTGATAAACTGAGAGAGAGGCGTGTATAGGGTGATAAACTGAGAGAGAGGTATGTATAGGGTGATAAACTGAGAGAGAGGCGTGTATACGGTGATAAACTAAGAGACATGCATGCATAGGGTGATAAACTGAGAGTGAGGCGTGTATAGGGTGATAAACTGAGAGAGAGGTGTGTATAGGGTGATGAACGGCGAGAGAGGGGTGTATAGGGTGATAAACGGCAAGAGAGGCGTGTATAGGGTGATGAACGGCGAGAGAGAAGTGTATAGGGTGATAAACTGAGAGAGAGGCGTGTATAGGGTGACAAACTGAGAGAGAGGTGTGTATAGGGTGATAAACTGGGAGAGAGGCGTGTATAGGGTGATAAATCGAGAGAGGGGCGTGTATAAGGTGATGAACTGAGAGAGTGGTGTGGATAGGGTGATAAACTGAGAGAGAGGCGTGTATAGGGTGACAAACTGAGAGAGAGGTGTGTATAGGGTGATAAACCGAGAGAGGGGCGTGTATATGGTGATAAACTGAGAGAGAGGCGTGTATAGGGTGAAAAACTGAGAGAGGGGCGTGTATAGGGTGATAAACTGAGAGAGAGGCGTGTATAGGGTGATAAACTGAGAGAGAGGTGTGTATAGGGTGATAAACCGAGAGAGGGGCGTGTATAAGGTGATAAACTGAGAGAGTGGTGTGCATAGGGTGATAAACCGAGAGAGGGGCGTGTATAGGGTGATAAACTAAGAGAGAGGCGTGTATATGGTGATAAACTGAGAGAGAGGCGTGTATTGGGTGATAAACTGAGAGAGGGGCATGTATAGGGTGATAAACTGAGAGAGAGGCGTGTATAGGGTGATAAACTGAGGTAGTGGCGTGTATAGGGTGATAAACTGAGAGAGTGTGGTGTAAAGGGTGATAAACCGAGAGAGGGGGGTTGTATAGGGTGATAAACTAAGAGAGAGGCGTGTATAGGGTGATAACCTGAGAGAGAGGCGTGTATAGGGTGATAAACTGAGAAAGTGGCTTGTATAGGGTGATAAACTGAGAGGGAGGCGTGTATAGGGTGATAAGCTGGTAGAAAGGTATGTATAGGGTGATGAACTGAGAGAGAGGCGTGTATAGGGTGATAAACGGAGAGAGAGGCGTGTATAGGGTGATAAACTGAGAGAGTGTGGTGTATAGGGTGATAAACTGAGAGAGAGGCGTGTATAGGGTGATAAACTGAGAGAGAGGAGTGTATAGGGTGATAAACTGAGAGAGTGTGGTGTATAGGGTGATAAACTGAGAGAGACGCATGTATAGAGTGATCAACTGAGAGAGAGGCGTGTATAGGGTGATAAAGTGAGAGAGAGGCTTGTATAGGGTGATAAACTGAGAGAGGGGCGTGTATAGGGTGATAAACTGAGAGAGAGTGGTGTATAGAGTGATAACCCTATCTGTGAGGGAGTTACTACACTACGTGTCTGCTGTTCAGTACCTCAGCGCACAAGATCTACTTGACCTTTACTGTAAACTTTAATCTGTATGTTCATTGTATGTTCCTTTAACTTTCTCTAATGAAGGCTCTTGTTAAACCACCAATGTCAATGTATGTAATAAGTCATTTATGTCCAATGTATATTTTCAGCCTTCAGGCTGCAGAACTTTTTCAGATCTTTTTCAATAAACCGTTAATTATTATTATTATTAATATTATTATTATTATGCTATTATTATTGTTATTATTATTATTATTTTTATTGCTATTATTATTATTATTATTATTATTATTATTATTATTATTATTATTATTATTATTATTAATATTATTATTATTATTTTTATTATTATTATTACTATTATCATTATTATTATTATTATTATTATTATTATTATTATTATTATTATTATTATTATTATTATTATTATTATTATTATTATTATTATTATTATTATTATTTTTATTATTATTATTATTATTATTATTATTATTATTATTATTATTATTATTATTATTATTATTACTATTATTTTAATTAAATTTAGAGAAAGGCGTGTATAGAGTGATACACTGAGAGAGAGGCGTGTATCGGGTGATAAACTGAGAGAGAGGCATGTATAGGGTGATAAATTGAGAAAGAGGCATGTAATAGGGTGATAAACTGAGAGGGAGGCGTGTATAGGGTGACAAACTGAGAGAAAGGCATGTATAGGGTGATAAACTGAGCGAGTGGCGTGTATAGGGTGATAAACTGAGAAATAGGTGTGTATAGGGTGATAAACTGAGAGAGAATGGTGTATAGGGTGATAAACTAAGAGAGAGGCGTGTATAGGGTGATAAATTGAGAGAGAGGCGTGTATAGGACATAAACTGGAAGAGTGACGTGTATTGGGTGATAATCTGAGAGAGAGGGGTGTATACGGTGATAAACTGAGAGAGAGGCGTGTATAGGGTGATAAACTGAGAGAGAGACGTGTATAGGGTGATAAACTGAGAGAGAGGCGTGTATAGGGTGATAAACTGAGAGTGAGGCGTGTATAGGGTGATAAACTGAGAGAGAGGTGTGTATAGGGTGGTGAACGGCGAGAGAGGCGTGTATAGGGTGATAAACGGCAAGAGAGGCGTGTATAGGGTGATGAACGGCGAGAGAGGAGTGTATAGGGTGATAAACTGAGAGAGAGGCGTGTATAGGGTGATAAACTGAGAGAGAGGTGTGTATAGGGTGATAAACTGAGAGAGAGGCGTGTAAAGGGTGATAAACTGAGAGAGAGGTGTGTATAGGTTGATAAACCGAGAGAGGGGCGTGTATAAGGTGATAAACTGAGAGAGTGGTGTGTATAGGGTGATAAACCGAGAGAGGGGTGTGTATAGGGTGATAAACTAAGAGAGAGGCGTGTATATGGTGATAAACAGAGAGAGAGGCGTGTATAGGGTGATAAACTGAGGTAGTGGCGTGCATAGGGTGATAAACGGAGAAAGAGGTTTGTATTGGGTGATAAACTGAGAGAGAGGCGTGTATAGGGTGATAAACTAAGAGAGAGGCGTGTGTAAGGTGATAAACTGAGAGAGAGGTGTGTATAGGGTGATAAACTGAGAGAGAGGTGTGTATAGGTTGATAAACTGAGTGAGAGGCATGTATAGGGTGTTAAACTGAGAGAGAGGCGTGTATAGGGTGATAAACTGAGAGAGGGGCGTCTATAGGTAATAAACTGAGAGAGAGGCGTGTTTAGGGTGATAAACTGAGAGAGAGGCATCCATAGGGTGATAAACTGAGAGAGAGGGGTGTATAGGGTGATAAACTGAGAGAGTGGCGTGTATAGGGTGATAAACTGAGAGAGAGGCGTGTATAGGGTGATAAACTGAGAGAGAGGCGTGTATAGGGTGATAAACTGAGAGAGAGGCGTGTTTAGGGTGATAAACTGAGAGAGAGGTGTGTGTAGGGTGATAAACCGAGAGAGGGGCGTGTATAAGGTGATTAACTGAGAGAGTGGTGTGTATTGGGTGATAAACCGAGAGAGGGGCGTGTAACGGGTGATAAAATAAGAGAGAGTCGTGTATATGGTGATAAACTGAGAGAGAGGCATCCATAGGGTGATAAAGTGAGAGAGAGGCGTGTATAGGTTGATAAACTGAGAGAGAGGCATCCATAGGGTGATAAACTGAGAGAGAGGCATGTATAGGGTGATAAACTGAGAGACAATCATTGTGTATGATAGGAAGAAGAACTGTGTAGATGCTCTTATAATGACACAGATCACCGTAACTGTATACTGTATTGTAGGCCTTTGGTACAGAAGGAAGCAGCATAGTTGGCACTAAACTTGACCCCAACAGTAAAGTTAGGTGGCTGGGTGGGCTGGAGTGTAGAGTACAGGGAGAACTTTAGGATAAGAGAGGGGAACTACAGATACACCCTCAGATATAGAGTAAATTATGTCTTTTTCTCTAACAGAAAGAAAACGTTATTCCTCTGTCGCAAGAGAACATAGTGAAGACATAACCAGATCATTATCCATAAAACACACGATGTATATATTTACCTTCATTTCCACGTCACCTGTTGTGCTGCCCTTTTCCTTCTCCCTCCCACCTCCCTTTGCTCCCAACACCTGCAGTTGCCCCCTGATCCCCATCCTCCACTCACAGTCAATTACGTGAGGTAGCTCCACCCACCTTCATGATGGTTGGTTGGTCGAAGGGTCGTCAAGGGTATATAGAGCGGTGCACTCCCTCAGCACGTCCACATCTTTGCCAGTATTAGCTCTCATACTGACCCTTCACCCAACCCAGTCAACCTTGATCAGGTGAGCCACAACTGTGAAGCAATGAAGGTAGTTTATAGGAAGTGAGGCGACGCACAGGTCTAGCCACATTGATAACTGAGGCGATTTCACTCAAGGGAAGAACTTCAAACTGATTATCAAAGTTTGTAAGACAAGCTAGCTGAGACAGTCTGAAGTTAGCTGAGACCCTCTGAAGTTAACTGAAACACTCTGAAGTTAGCTTAGACAGTCTTAAGTTAGCTGAGACACTCTGGAGTTCGCTGAGATAATCTGAAGTTAGCTGAGACAGTCTGAAATTAGCTGAGACAGTCTGAAATTAGCTGAGACAGTCTGAATCTAGATGGTAAAGTCTGATGCTAGATGAGTCTTAAGTAGCTGAGACAGTCTTAAGCTGTCTGAGACAGTCTTAAGCTGTCTGAGACAGTCTGAAGCTAGCTGAGACAGACTGAAGCTAGCTTAGACAGTCTCTGACTAATAAATTTGAGGTTTATTACAACGTCAACGCTGGTGTATATCTCCAGCAAGTTGATGGACTCTGTCGTCTGATTCCTTTACCAACTGTGAATGTTTAGAACAAGTGAATTAGAGCTATAAGTTGTTGAGCACACAAATATTAGTTCAATACCCATGAATGAAGGTCTTTTGAGATGTTTCGACTTGATCTTACTCCTGTAGCTAATCTAGAAGAACTATTAGGATTGGAAGTATTAGGAGAAATATTTGGTGGCCAGGGGATGAGTTCAGGATATGGTAAATCAGGGGGAAATGAAGGAAAGTGGGAGAATGACAACTTAAGGTTGAATGATGTACTTGAATAGTAACTTCTAGCTCTCTGGCCTTGGATTGTATTCCTGTTTTTCAGTAGCCAATATTCAGAGTAGAAATGATTACCTCTGACCAGGCTCTCTTCTGGAGCTGGCTGGAGCATCGTATATTTTATCTTTTTTATCTTAATAAATGTAGAAAGAAGGGCTGTAGAGGCTGGGGATTATCTTCGTTGGTCACTCACATCTTTTTATGAGCTTTATTTTTATGTTTTTAAGAAGTGAAAGAAAGTGAATACACACATTAGAGATGTAAGATCCAACTTTGTACTCAGGTTAACGAGAGGGTAGTCTTATTTTTTTTAATGAAGTTTGTGTACCTGTGTTTAATTGACAGTTTGTTTTATAAGATTCTATTTGTTAAACCTGGCTATCTCACAGCTAAATATGCTACATTATTCTCCGTGTTGTATGATTATTAGTTATATCTTGGTACTGGTGGTGGGGAGAATGTACCTGTATAACCCTGACTGCCGCAGTTTGTCCTCCCTGACACGGGTAGCCAGCTCCCACAATCGCCGGTTGTGATATCTCAGTCTGGGAAGATTTTTGGTTCTTGCCTGGACCACCCGGGGGTCCGTGGTCAACAGTAATACCACGGAGCACAACCTTGGGACCAGTGTAATATGTGTGCAAGTTTCAGGTCTCTAACAGCTTCCGTTTTGGAGCTATAGCTGGGACAAACACATCTCCAAGTATAGTTTGTCTGATCTAATTTCTTGATTGGTCACATTTGGGATTCCCCTTTACAGTACAGGGCGTCCTCGCTTAATGTCGGGGTTACATTCCTGATAACGCCTCGTTAAGCGAAACAACGTTAAGCGGATGAATTTTCCCCATAAGAAATAGTTAAAATACGAGAACGTTCCTGAGCCTCTCTTTGACCCATGAAAAAGTTACATATACAGAAAAGTATTGCTATCTCTAAAGAGAATAGTATATAGAACTACAGTACTAATTTTGTATTGGTACTCACCGTTGGGCGGAGGTGGTAGAGCGAGTGTGTGGTGAGTAGTGGAGCGAACTTTTTTAAGTTTAACAAATTTATTAGCAAAGCTTGTAGTACAGTTTGCCTATTCTGAGTAATTCAGTCAGGTCTTGACACTGAGGGTGGTATCACTTCTCACTGCCACGCAGGACAGACGTTCATACACAAAGAAATACATCATATATGTATAGAGCAGGGATGGCCAACCTCCGGCGCATGCGCCAAACGTGGCTCATTGGATGATTAGAAGTGGCGCATTGCATCCCTGTAATAATAATAAAGTAAGGCAGTAAGCCTACTCATTATTTTTAGCGATTCTATTATTTCGTGCACAGCATCAGGCTGAAATAGAAGGAAAACTGAAGCTTCTGCTTGGGTCTGAGTTATGGAAAGAATATGTGACTAAGAAAAAGGAAGAATTCAGAAGAAGACAAAATGTATTTGTTAAAAAAAGTTGTGAAAGTTTGTCGATGACAGAAGCGTCCTATGAAATTGCTTTAGCGTTGGCGAAAAAAAGGAAGTCTTTCTCTGATGGAGAAGGTTAGATTCATGTGCGTAATGTTACTGTTCACTGCCATGCAGAGCAGAGGTTCGTACACAAAGAAATGCATCATATTCCTTGACAGTATATGTAAATATAGGTCAGATTCATGTGGGTAATGTCACTCTTCACTGCCATGCAGGACAGTGGTTCGTACACAAAGAAATAAAGAAATACATCATACTCATTAGCAGTATATATAGGTCAGTGGTTCACATACATTGGAGTCATATTCTAAATTGAAGACTAATCAGTGTGGGCTAGCAAATTTAGAATAAACAGCAAGAATGTCCTCAAGCACCCCCGATTCAATGTAGTAATTACAAAGTTCAAGATACAATAAGTCAGGTGGCCTGAAGTCTTTGACAGTGTCACATTCAATAATATAATGTTCAAGTGTATGCTTTAAAGGTTAAACACAAAGTTTACATGCTGAGTGTTCCGGTATGGGTACAGCATTACTAACTTGCCAGATGTGTCTGTATCCTAGCCTAATTCTGGCCACGACTATGTCACATTGTCTGGTTTTGTCCTTATGCTGGCCATACCGGTACCTCTTGTTACAAAATTTGTCATATTTACTAATGCTACTGTAAGAACGCGCAACACAAGCTGCGACCCTTTAAGGGCTTGGTACTCTTACAACAACTTACATTAATACTCTGACCTGGTAGCGTGACACGAGAGGAAGGCCCATGGGTACATGTAATTATAGTATCGAGCATTAGGGAAAGAACAACTGTGAATACTATAGGTGAATCATAGACCCAACATACAAATACAATGTTTATTGAAACACAAAAATGGTTACAGAAAAGACGCTGTATGCACCCAAAATAGGAACTCCTGGTACCATGCCCTCAGGCTTAAGTTACTTGCACCACTACTGGGTGTACACACACCAAAACACACATAACTCTTACAGCACCTTACTACCATCAAAACCAGTGGCACTTGCCATTACAACACTCAATACCCCAGGGGCAATACTCCAGCAGCCGCCATGGGAGTCTCATCACCAAGTGACACCTTCCAACAAACTCCGATAATTCCGGTGGAATAACACCACCACACCAATAGCCCTACTGAGTTATGAACTGTACTCATCCACCAAAGATGGGGCTGGCAGTTGTTTGTGGTGCTTGACGATCCGGGTTCACCACGTGGGCATAGTGTTACGGGAATACTGACCAGTAGGGAGTGACAGTTTTGCAAAAGTTTTCAAAATCTAATTGCTTGGGTTGGATTATTTGTCTATCGGCCACGCTAATTCCGAATATGTTTGAGTTTTTTACATCATTGCATTAGAAGGTTTGTGGATACTTTTGGGTTTGGCATGAAAAACGCGAAAAAACTGTAAATAATAAAGGGACTGGCAATGTGGCACAACCTGTTAAAATCAAGTTATTGAATTGGATTATTCGACTACTGTGTACACTGGTTCATAATATGCTATTGTTTTACAACTCAATGCGCTACAAATTATGCCGATATTTTTGCTGCAAGTCACCACATACGTATATTTCGAAAACCAGGGCCCAATATTACCAACGGCGTGGATAGATTCCGTGGAATGAATTCAGGACATTCCCGCTCATGGAACATTACCAAACTCCGTATATGTGCCAATGGCAGGCCAATGGCAATATTTACAGAGTTTGTTGAGGCTCCCTGGACGGGAATGCCCTGAATTTATTCCACGGAATCTATTCACGCCGTTGGTAATATTCGTCCCAGGACTGATCAACGAATTCAGCCCAAGTAGCTTGACTTGGACAGTTAAGGACAAAATCTCAGTCCGTACTTTTGAATAAAATATTGTTCAATAGGTGGTGATATTGAAGTGCTGAAAGTCGGTCCTATAGCACGCACCTACAGTATTGTCAGATTGCTTTTGTCTTATACTATAAAATCATATGTAATAGATTCAGGCGATCTAATTTAATTTAGTTCGTTATTACTGGTTGCTGTCAGGTGCTCCTTGATTTACCACCACCACCTCTTGTGGCCGTCTTTTCTAAAGGAGTCGCTGATTCCAATGACGTCTCTTTTTTCTGTATCTTCATATGTTTTCAATACATCAGTCTTAGTAACTAGACTTCTGGCATTTGTGTACCAAGACTTGATTGACCTGGTTTCTAATGCTGCCCTCTTTGAAGGCCGAGATCCTTGAGGGTTAGTAGAATCACTCTCATGTATCGCCTGCGGGGGTTTTGTTCCCTCTGAGTTAGCAATATTACTTAAAGCCACAACAAGCAGTATGTTAACATTATTTACAGTTAGTTCCCCACTTTTCCTATTAGTGGGAGAGCTAGGACATTACTTGGCTTTCCCATCTTCCTGTACACTGGCTACTTTCCCATACTCCCATATTCTGAGACATTCTTAAGAATCCCTTGTAGCTACATATCTAACAGCACTGACATGTAACAATTCCAACTTGTCGCCTGATATATAGGAATCTTAGGCTTCTAAGTCATTTTGTTTGTATTGCCTTAAGTGTTTAACGCCGATACATTCTAAACGTGGCAGAGCCGTGGTGGTTATTTTATTGCTTCATCGCAGTTAATGTCTGTGTTTGTGTTACCCAAATCGCTAAGCTGTCTGAGGAGAGGGAAAATATCTTCACTGGAGTAGGATTCTTATATAGTGTTAAGGCCTGGGACTTGGGGATTAGAAATCCCTTACCAGACCAATCAGGATCTTAAAAAAGGAAAGTCAAGGACCATGGTTTTCCGAGGAATAACAAACACCCGTTTGAGATTGACATCTCTTTACTATAAAAAATACAACACAAAACTCTGACACCACTCAACAAACATCAAATAACAATTACGGGAGTCAAACAATTAAGGCAGTCAACAGTTAATGGAGTCAAACAATTACTGGAAGCAAACGATTAAAGGGAGCAAACAATTAATGGGAGTCGGCAATTAATAGAATCAAACAATTAATGGGAGTCAACAACTGATAATCAAATCATGAACAGATATTTCCTACGGCAGTGGCCCTGGGGGAAGGTTCTGGAACACGGTGATCCACACTCAGGGAAGGGAAGCGTCCATTCAACTCCACACTCGAGCGACGTCTTGAAATGGCAGAACACCGGGGCACAGACGGAATGAAATGAACTGACGGTCGTGGTATGTGGTAGTGGTAGATGACCAGAGAATTGACAGTCGATAGGTGAAGGTCTGGGGACACAGCCCACGAGTCCAGGACGTATGATGAGATCACAGCCAGAATTTGACGAACAGCTGGGTAGCTAGATAGTGACTGTATAGCGGATGGGGTGAATCTGCCGGTGACACAGGTAGCAGCTGCAGTTCTTACCTCTGTCCAAGTGTTGGCCGTACCAGCAAACAAGTGAGTAAGCAGCGGTAACGAGCAGGAAGATTGTTTCCGCCCTTACACAGCTCCCCCAACAAAAATCGACTATAAGGTAGATTAAAACTTAAGATTAGTAGACAAAGCATAATCACCTTACAACAAATGCTTAAATACACATATCAAAATAAAGAAGGGTCACATAAAAGATTAGGTGGAACTTGATGTCCAAAACGTAAGGCCGTATCAAGGAACTGGAAGAGGGATCCACTTCAGTCGGGGTTTAAGTTTGGGCCTATTTCCAGTCGTAGAGGATTCTTCCATCTCTTCAGGTGTTAGCAGCAACTGGCAACCGAGATCATCAGAGTCTGGCGCCCGAACTTCACAGGAACTTTTGCAGGATAGTGCCTCGACTAACTCCTGCTTAGGAACGTCGTCAAGGGCGCGGGCAATGTGGGTCCTGCAATTATATTGCCTTAAATTAGCTTGGTGTAATTTAGGCTTCTTAAAGGAAGGGGGTGTGAATGGTCTAACAAAATCTATGGCTACCCGAGAAGATGGTTTTACAATGACGGGTAAGGGTTCAAGTGGAATAGGACGGACTCTAACCTTGGCGGACATACGTGGGCACTGATCACAACTCCAACAAAAAGCTTTAATATCCGCCCCCATACCTGGCCAGTAAAACTGATCAGCAACCTTCCTATAAGTTTTCCTACGAGAACAGTGACTTGATAGAGGGCTTTTGTGAGCTACAGAGAGTATGTTACTACGACAAACAGCAGGGACAACAAGTAAAAACCGACCTAAATTGGCTGGTCGCTTGGATGACACACAAGACCTGTGTAACATCCCATTAATAGAAACAAACTTGAAAACCGACCCGTCTCTCACCTGATCCTCCTCCCAGGAAGTCACCTTCTCCCTTACCCGCTTCACAGACAGTGGCAACAAATTCGGCAGAATCAGGGCATGCGGTCGTTTCACCTTCGCCGTCCGTGTCTCTACAGCTTGGACCTTGGCTGGAGGCATGTGAGGGTGGCGAGTCGACGTCGTCAGCATGTGGCGTGGGGACTGGTGCTGGTGGCGAGGAGAGTTTTAAAAGTTCCGGGTCGTTAGGGTCACGAACACCGGGAACATTACCAATGAGGACACTAGCAAATTTAATGGGAGCTCTTACCACATTAGACCAACCAGTGAAATAGGGGCAACGCAGGTAGCACATGACAACAGGGAACTGGTCAACACGACCTAAATAATCGGCGACACTAACCTTCGGGCAGCTGGAGATGTCAACGTCAGGCAGGGCTTCTTCAGAGACAATAATGCACGAGCAACCAGTGTCCCTGATGAAAGTAGATGCCCTAGACCCATTTATTGTTCCACTGACACAATAACAGGGGCAGCTCCTGTCTTCCAAACTGAATCCGACCTTTTTGCTGGGCTGATGAGTGTCAGCAGTCTTGAAGGCGAGGGGATTCCTGGGACAGCGAGAATGAATGTGCCCTTCTCCGCAGCTGTGACACCGCACGGCTGGTGAACTACTCCTGTGTACGCCTGTGGATGGTTCCTCGGAGGACGGAGGCTTCGCAATCTTCACTACAGGAGGGGAAGACTTGGGGTAGGCGTTGCGAGTGGACGCCCAGTTGTCAGCAAAATGTACTGCTTCTCCAAGCGTCGCTGGTCGGTGTTCTTTGATGAAAATTCTGAATCTGGAGGTAGAGAAGATAAAAAATGATCTAATATCATAACGTTAGAGAGAGAGACTCAAAGGTTTCTTCAAGCCCTGAGGCCTCCAGCCATTGTTGAAACAAACGAACCAGGTGAATCGAAAACTGCTGGTACGTTTCTCTTGCTCTAATCTTCGTTCTACGGAAATCAACACGATAACCGTCAGAAGTCTTGTTAAATCCTCGTAAGAGAGCTTGCTTCAAAAAGAAGTAATCTCTGGTGATTTCGGCGGACAGGGACGTGTAAATCTCTACCGGCTTACCACTCAGTAGGCTACCCAACCTTACAGCATAGCTATCTGGGTCCACACCAAGCAGCTCAGCTACCCACTCAAACCTAACAAGGGAGGAGGCGATGTCTTCTCCTTCACTGTACACAGGCAAGCTGGGTTTTACCACATTGTCTTGTATATGGCCAGAGGATTCTGGTCGACTTGAAGCATTAATCCTAGCTAGTTCTAGGTCCTTTTCTACCTGCAACTTAGCTAATTCGAACTCTCTTTATCACGTTCCTCTCTTTCTCTATCACGTTCCTCTCTCTCTCTCTATCACGTTCCTCTCTTTCTCTCTTTTTCTGAAGTTCCTCTCTCGCTTTCTGACGTTCCTCTCTCTCTCTCTCGGCAGTCTGTTGGTTGACCACATACTGACCAACCTCAGTACCTGTCAGACCCAGGGCCACCGCTTGACCTTTCAACTCCTCAAATTTATACATAATGATCAGAAAGGCCAAGAGCGAAAAGAAAAATGCACAAATTGCCCCGCAAATTGCCAAAGGTAACTCACCTAGTGGCTCAATCAAACCAATAAATGATTTGATCCGACTGGAGGGAACCTTGTTCCACACCCAGCCCAGCCGAAACACTTCAAGGAAAAAAAACGCACCAAGTGAAACAACAACAAAAATGCAATGACAGCAACAACAGTGCACCCCAACCAACACAAATTAACTTTCCCCAAGTACAAGGGAGAGCAACAAAATTAGCACACAGAAGGAAGGGATAGTCACTGAACAACACTTACTTCTGGGCCACAGACAGTAAGGTGGCGCGCTCACGGCGACTTACAACAACACCGGAACGAATGCTAGCCCTCAGAAACCAAAGGTGAGAGACTATCCTGGAAAGATCGCCACTTGTAAAGGCCTGGGACTTAGGGATAGAAATCCCTTACCAGACCAATCAGGATCTTAAATAAGGAAAGTCAAGGACCATGGTTTTCCGAGGAATAACAAACAACCGTTTGAGATTGACATCTCTTTACTAAAAAAAAATATAACAAAACTCTGACACCACTCAACAAACATCAAATAACAATTACGGGAGTCAAACAATTAAGGCAGTCAACAGTTAATGGAGTCAAACAATTACTGGAAGCAAACAATTAAAGGGAGCAAACAGTTAATGGGAGTCAGCAAATAATAGAATCAAACAATTAATGGGAGTCAACAATTGATAGAATCAAACAATGAACAGATATTTCCTACGGCAGTGGCCCTGGGTGAAGGTTCTGGAACACATTGATACACACTCAGGGAAGGGAAGCGTCCATTCATCTCCACACTCGAGCGACGTCTTGAAATGGCAGGAGAACACCGGGGCACAGACGGAATGAGATGAACTGACGGTCGTGGTATGTGGTAGTGGTAGATGACCAGAGAATTGACAGTCGATAGGTGAAGGTCTGGGGACACAGCCCACGAGTCCAGGACCTACGACGAGATCACAGCCAGAATTTGACGAACAGCGGGGTAGCTACTGTAGATAGTGATTGTATGGCGGCTGGGGTGAATCTGCCGGTGACACAGGTAGCAGCTGCTGTTCTCACCTCTGTCCAACCGCCCCAAGTGTTGGTCGCACCAGCAAACAAGCAAGTAAGCACCAGTAACGAGCAGGAAGATAGTTTCCGCCCTTACATATAGCAACTGGAATAAACACCTTTAGCCATACGTGTAGTGACTCAGCTGTTACAGCAGTAGCTGAGGTGCTACTTAGCTGTTACAACAGTGGCTGATGTGCTACATAGCTGTTACAACAGTGGCTGAGGTGCTACTTAGCTGTTACAACAGTGGCTGAGGTGCTACTTAGCTGTTACAACAGTGGCTGAGGTGCTACTTAGCTGTTACAACAGTGGCTGAGGTGCTACTTAGCTGTTACAACAGTGACTGAGGTGCTACTTAGCTGTTACAACAGTGGCTGAGGTGCTATTTAGCTGTTACAACAGTGGCTGAGGTGCTACATAGCTGTTACAACAGTGGCTGAGGTGCTACGTAGCTGTTACAACAGTGGCTGAGGTGCTACTTAGCTGTTGCAACAGTGGCTGAGGTGTTACTTAGCTGTTACAACAATGGCTGAGGTGCTACTTAGCTGTTACAACAGTGGCTGAGGTGCTACTTAGCTGTTACAACAGTGGCTGAGGTGATACTTAGCTGTTACAACAGTGGCTGAGGTGCTACTTAGCTGTTACAACAGCTGAGGTGCTACTTAGCTGTTACAACAGCTGAGGTGCTACTTAGCTGTTACAACAGTGGGTGAGGTGCTACTTAGCTTTTACAACAGTGGCTGAGGTGCTACTTAGCTGTTACAACTATGGCTGAGGTGCTACTTAGCTGTTACAACAGTGGCTGAGGTGCTACTTAGCTGTTACAACAGTGGCTGAGGTGCTACTTAGCTGTTACAACAGTGGCCGAGGTGCTACTTAGCTGTTACAACAATGACTGAGGTGCTACTCAGCTGTTACAACAGTGGCTGAGGTGCTACGTAGCTGCTACAACAGTGGCTGAGGTGCTACTTAGCTGTCACAACAGTGGTTGAGGTGCTACTTTGCTGTTGCAACAGTGGCTGAGGTGCTACTTAGCTGTTACAACAGTGGCTGAGGTACTACTTAGCTGTTACAACAGTGGCTGAGGTGCTACTTAGCTGTTACAACAATGGCTGAGGTGCTACTTAGCTGTTACAACAGTGGCTGAGGTACTACTTAGCTGTTACAACAGTGGCTGAGGTGCTACTTAGCTGTTACAACTATATCTGAGGTGCTACTTAGCTGTTACAACAGTGGGTGAGGTGCTACTTAGCTGTTACAACAGTGGCTGAGGTGCTACATAGCTGTTACAACAGTGGCTGAGGTGCTACGTAGCTGTTACAACAGTGGCTGAGGTGCTACTTAGCTGTTGCAACAGTGGCTGAGGTGTTACTTAGCTGTTACAACAATGGCTGAGGTGCTACTTAGCTGTTACAACAGTGGCTGAGGTGCTACTTAGCTGTTACAACAGTGGCTGAGGTACTACTTAGCTGTTACAACAGTGGCTGAGGTGCTACTTAGCTGTTACAACTATATCTGAGGTGCTACTTAGCTGTTACAACAGTTGGTGAGGTGCTACTTAGCTGTTACAACAGTGGCTGAGGTGCTACTTAGCTGTTACAAAAGTGGCTGAGGTGCTACTTAGCTGTTACAACAATGACTGAGGTGCTACTTAGCTGCTACAACAGTGGCAGAGGTGCAACTTAGCTGTTACAACATTGGCTGAGGTGCTACTCAGCTGTTACAACAGTGGCTGAGGTGCTACGTAGCTGTTACAACAGTGGCTGAGGTGCTACTTAGCTGTCACAACAGTGGCTGAGGTGCTACTTAGCTGTTGCAACAGTGGGTGAGGTGCTACTTAGCTGTTACAACAGTGGCTGAGGTACTACTTAGCTGTTACAACAGTGGCTGAGGTGCTACTTAGCTGTTGGAACAGTGGCTGAGGTGCTACTTAGCTGCTACAACAGTGGGTGAGGTGCTACTTAGCTGCTACAACAGTGGCCGAGGTGCTACTTAGCTGTTACAACAGTGGCTGAGGTGCTACTTAGCTGTTACAACAATGGCTGAGGTGCTACTTAGCTGTTACAACAGTGGCTGAGGTAGTACTTAGCTGCTACAACAGTGGCTGAGGTGCTACTTAGCTGTTACAACAGTGGCTGAGGTGTTACTTAGCTGTTACAGCAGTGGCTGAGGTGCTACTTAGCTGTTACAACAGTGGCTGAGGTGCTACTTAGCTGTTACAACAGTGGCTGAGGTGCTACTTAGCTGTTACAACGATGGCTGAGGTGCTACTTAGCTGTTACAACAATGACTGAGGTGCTACTTAGCTGTTACAACAGTGGCAGAGGTGCAACTTAGCTGTTGCAACAGTGGCTGAGGTGCTACTCAGCTGTTACAATAGTGGCTGAGGTGCTACGTAGCTGTTACAACAGTGGATGAGGTGCTACTTAGCTGTCACAACAGTGGGTGAGGTGCTACTTAGCTGTTGCAACAGTGGGTGAGGTGCTACTTAGCTGTTACAACAGTGGCTGAGGTACTACTTAGCTGTTGCAACAGTGGCTGAGGTGCTACTTAGCTGTTGGAACAGTGGCTGAGGTGCTACTTAGCTGCTACAACAGTGGGTGAGGTGCTACTTAGCTGTTAAAACAGTGGCCGAGGTGCTACTTAGCTGTTACAACAGTGGCTGAGGTGCTACTTAGCTGTTACAACAGTGGCTGAGGTGCTACTTAGCTGTTACAACAATGGCTGAGGTGCTACTTAGCTGTTACAACAATGGCTGAGGTGCTACTTAGCTGTTACAACAGTGGCTGAGGTAGTACTTAGCTGTTACAACAGTGGCTGAGGTGCTACTTAGCTGTTACAACAGTGGCTGAGGTGCTACTTAGCTGTTACAACAGTGGCTGAGGTGCTACTTAGCTGTTACAACGATGGCTGAGGTGCTACTTAGCTGTTACAACAATGACTGAGGTGCTACTTAGCTGTTACAACAGTGGCAGAGGTGCAACTTAGCTGTTACAACAGTGGCTGAGGTGCTACTTAGCTGTCACAACAGTGGGTGAGGTGCTACTTAGCTGTTGCAACAGTGGGTGAGGTGCTACTTAGCTGTTACAACAGTGGCTGAGGTACTACTTAGCTGTTACAACAGTGACTGAGGTGCTACTTAGCTGTTGGAACAGTGGCTGAGGTGCTACTTAGCTGTTACAACAGTGGGTGAGGTGCTACTTAGCTGTTAAAACAGTGGCCGAGGTGCTACTTAGCTGTTACAACAGTGGCTGAGGTGCTACTTAGCTGTTACAACAGTGGCTGAGGTGCTACTTAGCTGTTACAACAATGGCTGAGGTGCTACTTAGCTGTTACAACAGTGGCTGAGGTAGTACTTAGCTGTTACAACAGTGGCTGAGGTGCTACTTAGCTGTTACAACAGTGGCTGAGGTGTTACTTAGCTGTTACAACAGTGGCTGAGGTGCTACTTAGCTGTTACAACAGTGGCTGAGGTGCTACTTAGCTGTTACAACAGTGGCTGAGGTGCTAAGGGGTTGACGGGCTCCTGGAGGTGTCAGGAGCTGTTAGGTCCTCTGCAGGTGTATGTATTTAATTCTTTGTTTCCGTTTTTTTAATCTTCTTCGTTTATCATCTTGTTCAAGGACACACTTAATGTCGTAAGAAATCAAACACCTTCAGTAATCAAGGCTTTATTCAACTCCTAAATCCATATACATCTGCAACAGAGCAAAGCAAAACCCAATTAGAACAAGAGAACAATAATAGTAAAGGTAAACACAAACATAATTTATTCCATAATATGACATTCACCCCGGCCATCATAATCAATCAAACAACATAGCCGTATCGCTGGGGTTCTCTTCGCTGCCGAGTAGAACGACGAAGAGGTAACTCCTGCATGATACTAGGATTCAGCAATGTCGTCCCGGTATCTTCCTCTTCAGCAACTCCCTCACCATTATCCAATGTTTCTGGCTCCAGTGAAGGTAAGGTTGATCCGGCAGAGATGTCTGAGGATGAGGCTCCACCAGGGCATGGAGCAAGATCACGGAGGGAAACTCATGTTTCACGTCCATCTGGATACTTGATGTGTGTATACGTTGGGTTAGCCTCATGAACGAGAGGGTCACCTTTGCTTGAGCGGACGAATCGGCGTAAGAAGACAGGACCTGGAGTCGTTAGCTATGTTGGCAGGGATGTACCCTGACAAGATCGTCTCGGAAAATTGAAAAACCTCTCGTGTGGAGTCACGTTGATGGCTGTTGAGGGCAATCGAATGGAGTGAAGTGCTTCGGGTAGAAGAGCCTCGCATTCAGTATCCGGAACATCTCGAGATTTAGCAGCTAAACATATGAACTTCCAGATTATGCCATTGTACCGGTCTATTTGACTGTTTCCTGTTAGGTGGTAAGGTGTAGTTTTGCTGGACGCCACTCCACGACTAGCGAGATGAGTTTTCACTTCACGAGACATAAATGCACTTCCTCGATCAGAGTGGACAAAACTCGCCATACCACAAAGCGAGAATATGGTGTCCAGACATCTGATGACAGTTGAGGATGTCATGTCAGCACAAGGGATAGCAAAGGGAAATCTGGAATATTCATCCACAGCAGTGAAGAGATATGAGTTTCTCGTTGCGTGATGGAAGATGACCTTTGAAGTCAATGCTCAGTCTATCCATTGGTTGAGTAGCTTTGATAAGGGTATTTTCAGTAGGCCTGTGAAATGTTGGCTTAATTTCAGCACATACACGACAAGTCGAACAGACCTTTTTCACATCCTCAGTAGAAAATGGGAGGTTCTTTGTCCGGACAAAATGAAGCATTCTGACAACCCTCGGGTGGCAGAACCCTTCATGGATGACAGCGAGGTTTGACGATGAGATGGCTCCGCAAAACGCTCGGGTGAAAGTGTCAGGAGCAACGTTGTCTCTACCTGGCCGATGCCAAATGGAATAGCTGAAACAAGAGAATTCGAGCCGCCACCCTTGTATCTTGTCATTCTTCACTTTAGTCCTCCTACGACTGTCCAGCATAAATGCAACTGATCGTTGGTCGGTAACAATGGTGAAGTGCCGTCCTAACAACAGGTGAGACCACTTTCTCACCACTTCAATTATTGCAGTCGCCTCCTTCTCAACAGGAGGATAGTGACTCTCATTGCCAGATAACATCCGAGATATGAAGGCTACTGGCCGACCTGCTTGATTCAATGTAGC
The DNA here is from genome assembly GCA_958450375.1 of Homarus gammarus. Lineage (NCBI taxonomy): Eukaryota > Metazoa > Arthropoda > Malacostraca > Decapoda > Nephropidae > Homarus > Homarus gammarus. The sequence goes on from CAUDMG010002942.1 coordinate 41,721, forward strand.
AAACACGGCCACATCCGACGCATCACACTCCACAACAAATGGGATAGCATGGTCAATGATATTTTGGGCAGCTTCCCCAATCAGTTTCTTCAAGTCATCAAAAGCTGTGAGCATTTCATGGTCCAGAAGAAAAGATTTAGCCTTGTAGAGAGGCCGTGCCTTGTCTGAAAACTTCGGGATCCACTTAGCGTAACAAGCAAACATACCAAGTACACGTTGAAGAGCAGATCGGTTTGTAGGTGGTGGAAATTCTTGCAGGATCTGGATCTGGTTTGATTTGATTATTTCCAAGTTGATAACCAAGAAGATTGATCGATGTTGCTGATATACTAGATTTGGATGTATTGAATGTCAGCTTCCTTTCCTCAGCAGCAGCAAGAAATTTCTCAATGTTTGCGTCAAGTTCTTTTTGATCCCGACCACATATGGTAATACTGTCAAGGTAGGAAAATGTGTCACATAGATTCTCCTCCTCCACGAACTTGTCTATGGCTCTTTGAAAAACGGCAACACCATTAGTGACACCAAATGGTACACGTGTGAATTGATACAGTCTGCCATTTGCTTCAAATGCTGTAAAGGATTTATCAGACTCGCTTATGCGTAGTTGATGGTATGCGCTCTTTAGATTAAATGTTGAGAACACGTGGTACATGGCAAGAGTGTTGACCATGGTTTCAATATTTAGCAATGGATATGCGTCGAGAGTGGTGTAAATGTTCACCGTAGAAGAGTAGTGAGTAGTCAATGCACATTCGTTTTCTGTGACAGCCTGTATCATCTCTTGCAATCACCATGTACTTGATTCTATGATGCTTTCGGACAGTAAGCGTTGTATTTCTTTGGGAATGAACTTTCGGTCATCAGGGCTAAACTTCCTAGATTTGGTGGCTATCGGCTTTGCATCTCCTTTCATGTTTGCAAATAACATACCTGCTGATGCCAGGCTACATACAGGCTTGTTACCAATGTTGGAAATCTTGAGCTCAGGTCTGGGTCCTCCATACTCTATGGTAACTGAGGAGTGTTGTGTTTGGAAATCTATGCCGAGAATAACATCACCACAAAGATTCTCAATGACGCCCTGACGTGTGTTTGGATAATGACTGTCATTCATATAGAGATCCACCGTAAATTCACCTATCACAGAAGCCGTTGAAGAAGACATTGCCAGGGTTATACTTTTAGAAACGGGTTTGATGTGAAGCTTAAGCCGATGGGCCACTCTCTTGTCAATGAAACTCTCAGAACTTGCCGAATTAATAAGGCCGGAGATTCGTCTCCCATTTACCTTTAAGTTTGTAGCAGAGTAATTCAGGCAATGAGGAACAGCAGGTGAGATGGCACAAAGAGTAGGAGATGAAATTGATGCCGTGACCTGTTTCTTACTCTTAGTCTGACAGACTTTTGCCACCACAAAACTAACATCGTTTCTTAGTGGTCATACTAGCAAGTGTTGAGTCCTCAACTGGACGTATATCTTATTGATTAGTGTGTAGTGACTTAACAGTTTCCTCCACACATCCTGAAGCTGCTGCAATGACAGGGCCTAGTGGCTGGAAGGCTTCCGAAGTACGCTGTGCAAGATCCAAGGCTCTAGCTTGATCAAAGGCTTGAGAGAGTGTGAGAGCCTGATTTTCCAATAGACTTTGACGTATATTTGCAGAAGACAGTCTGTTGATGAAGGCATCCCGTACTAACTCTTCACGATATTCTTCGGCTGTGACAGTTTTTAGAGTATAATCTTTGCTGAGTCTATGCAAGTCGCGAAGAAATTAATCCAGTGTTTCGGATGGACGCTGACGTCTTGTGGCGAGCTAGTGTCTGGCGAATATCTCATTTTCTTATTCACATACACCTTTTTCAACACTTGTATAGCTGTTTCAAACTCCGTGGCATCAGCAAAGTATTCATACACAGTAGCAGATACATATTTTGTCAAACATCGTAGTTTCTCAGGCGCTCTGTCTCCACACTCATCAATATAGTTTTCAAAAGTTTTACGCCAATGCTTGTGTTCCTTCTCAACAGCTGGGGAATTTGGATCAACATCAAGCATGTCGGGGCAGAATATGCGTTTCGTGTTGTTATTAGATTACGAGTTGATTAAATTGTCGTATGATATCAAACACCTTCAGTAATCAAGGCTTGTTTCAGCTAATACATCCATATACATCTGCAACAGAACAAAACAAAACCCAATTAGAACAAGATAATATTTAGAGTAAAGGTAAACACAAACATAATTTATTCCATAATATGACACATAATAAAGCTTACATCATTTTTAATTAACTTATTATATGTTTGTATGAATGAAATTTGCCATTTTTGGATCAATGAACTTATACATCTATTTATCTATCAATGCGACGCCATCAGCGTGAATTAAGTATAATGAATATCAGTTCCTACACAACGACCAGTAAGATGCCCACAAGGACAATAGATAATATAACAATGATTATACAAGAATCACTTTCCCGTGACAAGGATATACATTTGACGCTGCCAGGCATGAGGCGATGTTTTCATGGTGGTGACCTATAATAAGTTCATGATTTCATTCGATACGTTTTCATCAAATATTTCTATTAAGTTAAAACTGTCTCTATCTCAGAGATTATTGCACCGAAAAATAAACCAACAGTTGTATTAACATTTCTAAATTCAATAATAATTAGGTTTCCCACTTTTTTGCATAATAATCATCTTTGTCTCTCTTAATTTTCTTTGTATTCGTTCTCTCTTATCATATTCTGCCATCACACAGAATGGTGACACCAGCACTTGTGTTGATGGTGATAGCAGGTGTGGCGGCTGACAGCTTCCAGGTACCTGCTCAAGCACGGCGACTAGTTACTGAAGACTGTGGTGAAATCAATATGAAGCCAGGAGAGACAAAAGTCATCCAGGACGACAGCAACCCAAGTGGAAACTGTAGTCCAAATCAAAGGTGAAGTGAGGCGTGACTTAATAATGTGTTGTAAGGAAACCTAACCTAACGTAACCTAACTCTACCTAACGTGAGTCTGACACACTGTGTGTCCACCCTCGTGAGTCTGACACACAGTGTGTCCACCCTCGTGAGTCTGACACACAGTGTGTCCACCCTCGTGAGTCTGACACACTGTGTGTCCTCCCTCGTGAGTCTAAGACACTGTGTACCCTCCCTCGTGAGTCTAACACACTATGTGTCCACCCTCGTGAGTCTAACACACTGTGTGTCCACCCTCGTGAGTTTAACACACTGTGTATCCTCCCTCGTGAGTCTAACACACAGTGTGTCCTCCCTAGTGAATCTAACTCACTGGGTGTCCTCCCTCGTGAGTCTAGCGCACTGTGTGTCCACCCTCGTGAGTCTAACGCTGTGTCTCCACCCTCGTGAGTCTAACACACTGTGTGTCCACCCTCGTGAGTCTAACGCAATGTGTGTCCTGCCCTCGTGAGTCAAACACACTGTGTGTCATCCCTCGTGAGTCTAAAACTGTGTCCTCCCTCGTGAGTCTAACAGACTGTGTATCCACCCTCGTGAGTCTAACACTGTGTGTCCTCCCTCGTGAGCCTAACACACTGTGTGTCCTCCCTCGTTAGTCTAACACACTGTGTGTCCTCCCTCGTGAGTCTAACACACTGTGTGTCCTCTCTCCTGAGTGTGTGTCTTCCCTAGTGAATCTAACGCACTGTGTGTCCTTCCTCGTGAGTCAAACACACTGTGTGTCCACCCTCGTGAGTCTAACACACCATGTGTCGCCCCTCGTGTGTCTAACGCACTGTGTGTCATATCCTCATGAGTCTAACACTGTGTCCTCCCTTGTGAGTCTAACACACAATGTGTCCACCCGGTGAGTCTAACACACTGTGTGTCCTCCTTCGTGAGTCTAACACACTATGTGTCCTCCCTCGTGAGTCTAACACATTGTGTTTCCACCCTCGTGAGTCTAACATACTGTGTGTCCTCCCTTGTGAGTCTAACACACTGTGTTTTTTCGCTCGTGAGTCTAACACACTGTGTGTCCTCCCTCGTGAGTGTGTGTCCTCCCTCGTGAGTGTGTGTCCTCCCTCGTGGATCTAACACACTGTGTGTCCACCCTCGGGAGTCTAACACAGTGTGTCCACCCTCGTGAGTCTAACACTGTGTGTCCTCCCTCGTGAGTGTGTGTCCTCCCTAGGGAATCTAACGCACTGTGTGTCCTTCCTCGTGAGTCAAACACACTGTGTGTCCTCCCTCGTGAGTCTAACACACTGTGTGTCCTCCCTCGTGAGTCTAACACACTGTGTGTCCACCCTCGTGAATCTAACACATTGTGTTTCCACCCTCGTGAGTCTAACATACTATGTGTCCTCCCTTGTGAGTCTAACACACTGTGCTTTTTTGCCCCTGAGTCTAACACACTGTGTGTCCACCCTCGTGAGTCCAACACTGTGTGTGTCCTCCCTCGTTAGTCTAACACACTGCGTGTCCTCCCTCGTGAATCTAACGCACTGTGTGTTCTCCCTCGTGAGTCCAACACACTGTGTTTCCACCCTCGTGAGTCTAACACACTGTATATCCACCCTCGTGAGTCTAACACACTGTGTGTCCACCCTCGTGAGTCTAACACACTGTGTGTCCACCCTCGTGAGTCTAACGCTGTGTGTCTTCCCTCGTGAGTCTATTACACTGTGTGTCCTCCCTCGTGAGTCTAACACACTGTGTATCCACCCTCGTGAGTCTAACACACTGTGTGTCCACCCTCGTGATTCTAAAACTATGTGTCCTCCCTCGTGAGTCTAACATACTGTGTGTCCTCCCTCGTGAGTCTAACACACTGTGTGTCCTCCCTCGTGAGTCTAACACACAATGTGTCCACCTTGTGAGTCTAACACACTGTGTGTCCTCCCTCGTGAGTCTAACACACTATGTGTCCTCCCTCGTGAGTCTAACACATTGTGTTTCCACCCTCATGAGTCTAACATACTGTGTGTCCTCCCTTGTGAGTCTAACACACTGTGTATTTTCGCTCGTGAGTCTAACACACTGTGTGTCCACCCTCGTGAGTCTAACACTGTGTGTGTCCTCCCTCGTTAGTCTAACACACTGTGTGTCCTCCCTCGAGAGTGTGTGTCCTCCCTCGTGAATCTAACGCACTGCGTGTCCTCCCTCGTGAGTCTAACACACTGTGTGTCCACCCTCGGGAGTCTAACACAGTGTGTCCACCCTCGTGAGTCTAACACTGTGTGTCCTCCCTCGTGAGTCTAACACTCTATGTGTCCACCCTCGGGAGTCTAACACACTATGTGCCCTCCCTCCCTCGTGAGTCTAACACATTGTGTTTCCACCCTCATGAGTCTAACATACTGTGTGTCCTCCCTTGTGTGTCTAACACTGTGTGTGTCCTCCCTCGTTAGTCTAACACACTGTGTGTCCTCCCTCGAGAGTGTGTGTCCTCCCCCGTGAATCTAACACACTGTGTGTCCTCCCTCGTGAGTCTAACACACTGTGTGTCCACCGTCGTGAGTCCAACATTGTGTGTCCTCCCTCGTTAGTCGAACGCACTGTGTGTCCTCCCTCGTGAGTCTAACACACTGTGTGTCCTTCCTCGTTAGTCGAACGCACTGTGTGTCCTCCCTCGTGAGTCTAACACACTGTGTGTCCTCCCTCGTGAGTCTAACACACTATGTGTCCACCCTCGTGAGTCTAACACATTGTGTTTCCACCCTCGTGAGTCTAACACACTGTGTGTCCACCCTCGTGAGTCTAACATACTGTGTGTCCTCCCTTGTGAGTCTAACACACTGTGCTTTTTTGCTCGTGAGTCTAACACACTATGTGTCCACCTTCGTGAGTCTAACACTGTGTGTGTCCTCCCTCGTTAGTCTAACACACTGTGTGTCCTCCCTCGTGAGTCTAACGCACTGTGTGTCCTCCCTCGTGAGTCTAACACTGTGTGTCCACCCTCATCAGTCTAACACACTGTGTGTCCACCCTCGTGAGTCTAACATACTGTGTGTCCTCCCTTGTGTGTCTAACACTGTGTGTGTCCTCCCTCGTTAGTCTAACACACTGTGTGTCCTCCCTCGAGAGTGTGTGTCCTCCCCCGTGAATCTAACACACTGTGTGTCCTCCCTCGTGAGTCTAACACACTGTGTGTCCACCGTCGTGAGTCCAACATTGTGTGTCCTCCCTCGTTAGTCGAACGCACTGTATGTCCTCCCTCGTGAGTCTAACACACTGTGTGTCCTTCCTCGTTAGTCGAACGCACTGTGTGTCCTCCCTCGTGAGTCTAACACACTGTGTGTCCTCCCTCGTGAGTCTAACACACTATGTGTCCACCCTCGTGAGTCTAACACATTGTGTTTCCACCCTCGTGAGTCTAACATACTGTGTGTCCTCCCTTGTGAGTCTAACACACTGTGCTTTTTTGCTCGTGAGTCTAACACACTATGTGTCCACCTTCGTGAGTCTAACACTGTGTGTGTCCTCCCTCGTTAGTCTAACACACTGTGTGTCCTCCCTCGTGAGTCTAACGCACTGTGTGTCCTCCCTCGTGAGTCTAACACTGTGTGTCCACCCTCATGAGTCTAACACACTGTGTGTCCACCCTCGTGAGTCTAACACTGTGTGTCTTCCCTCGTGAGTCTAACACACTGTGTGTCCTCCCTCGTGAGTCTAACACACTGTGTTTCCACCCTCGTGATTCTAAAACTGTGTGTCCTCCCTCGTGTGTCTAACGCACTGTGTGTCCTCCCTCGTGAGTCTAACACACTGTGTGTCCTCCCTCGTGAGTCTAACACACTATGTGTCCACCCTCGTGAGTCTAACACATTGTGTTTCCACCCTCGTGAGTCTAACACACTGTGTGTCCACCCTCGTGAGTCTAACATACTGTGTGTCCTCCCTTGTGAGTCTAACACACTGTGCTTTTTTGCTCGTGAGTCTAACACACTATGTGTCCACCTTCGTGAGTCTAACACTGTGTGTGTCCTCCCTCGTTAGTCTAACACACTGTGTGTCCTCCCTCGTGAGTCTAACGCACTGTGTGTCCTCCCTCGTGAGTCTAACACTGTGTGTCCACCCTCATCAGTCTAACACACTGTGTGTCCACCCTCGTGAGTCTAACATACTGTGTGTCCTCCCTTGTGTGTCTAACACTGTGTGTGTCCTCCCTCGTTAGTCTAACACACTGTGTGTCCTCCCTCGAGAGTGTGTGTCCTCCCCCGTGAATCTAACACACTGTGTGTCCTCCCTCGTGAGTCTAACACACTGTGTGTCCACCGTCGTGAGTCCAACATTGTGTGTCCTCCCTCGTTAGTCGAACGCACTGTATGTCCTCCCTCGTGAGTCTAACACACTGTGTGTCCTTCCTCGTTAGTCGAACGCACTGTGTGTCCTCCCTCGTGAGTCTAACACACTGTGTGTCCTCCCTCGTGAGTCTAACACACTATGTGTCCACCCTCGTGAGTCTAACACATTGTGTTTCCACCCTCGTGAGTCTAACATACTGTGTGTCCTCCCTTGTGAGTCTAACACACTGTGCTTTTTTGCTCGTGAGTCTAACACACTATGTGTCCACCTTCGTGAGTCTAACACTGTGTGTGTCCTCCCTCGTTAGTCTAACACACTGTGTGTCCTCCCTCGTGAGTCTAACGCACTGTGTGTCCTCCCTCGTGAGTCTAACACTGTGTGTCCACCCTCATGAGTCTAACACACTGTGTGTCCACCCTCGTGAGTCTAACACTGTGTGTCTTCCCTCGTGAGTCTAACACACTGTGTGTCCTCCCTCGTGAGTCTAACACACTGTGTTTCCACCCTCGTGATTCTAAAACTGTGTGTCCTCCCTCGTGTGTCTAACGCACTGTGTGTCCTTCCTCGTGAGTCAAACACACTGTGTGTCCACCCTCGTGAGACTAACACACCGTGTGTGTCGCCCCTCGTGTGTCTAACGCACTGTGTGTCCTATCCTCGTGAGTCTAACACTGTGTCCTCCCTCGTGAGTCTAACACACTGTGTGCCCTCCCTCGTGAGTCTAACACACAATGTGTCCACCCTGTGAGTCTAACACACTGTGTGTCCTCCCTCGTGAGTCTAACACACTATGTGTCCTCCCTCGTGAGTCTAACACATTGTGTTTCCACCCTCGTGAGTCTAACATACTGTGTGTCCTCCTTTGTGAGTCTAACACACTGTGTTTTTATCGCTCGTGAGTCTAACACACCGTGTGTCCAACAGTGTGTGTCCACCCTCGTGAGTCTAACACACTATGTGTCCACCCTCGTGAGTGTAACACTGTGTGTCCTGCCCTCGTTTTCTTTATTACTTTGCTGTCACTCAGAATCGAGTATGACGATCATCCAGCTATGACAAAATGATTGGAGTTATTAAGGATGTCACCTTCGTTGGTGAGCTCTGAGGTGACTAGAGAGACTGATACGGGACCGGCAGGGTCGTCCAGAGATGTTGCACGTGTAGGGAGCTACATCTATTGCAGTCGGGCTAACTGGAAAGTATTGACACCCCGTGTGGTGCTCCTACAAGCGTTACGGTGTCGAGTGATCGTCTCCCATTTGATGGGGTCGATTTGGCACTTCTTCAGGTTTGTCTTAAGATTATCCTCATATCCTTTCCATTGCCCCTCAGCATTATTTTTACCATTCGTTAGGTGACTGTAAAGTAATTGCTTTGGCATTCTACTCTCGTCCATACGGGTAACATGGCCTGTCCAACATAGTTGTTCATAGATAATAATAGCCTCGATGCTCCTACAGTTGGTGTAAGCAAGAATACTGGCATTTGCTCTCTTGTCTTCCCAGTGAACTAGGAGGATGGAACGTAGACTACGTTGGTGAAAGTCTTGAAGCGACTTGAGGTGCCTCCTGTATGTGACCCATGTCTCGCTGCCATACAGCAGGGTGGGGAGATCCACTGCTCGATATGTGTACAACTTTGTGTATAATTTTAGCTCCCTACAGCTGAAGACACATGTACGGAGTCTGCCAAAGGCTTGAGATGCATAGCTGATATGATGTTGAATCTCTTCATCGATGTCCATGGTGGTGGGCAGGTGGGAGCCGAGATTTCGAAAATGGGTAACATTAGAGACGGTAGTACCGTTAATCTGGATGGATAACATTAGAGAAGGTAGTACCGTGAATCTGGATGGATGGTGAAGGTGTGATTGAACCAGGGGCAGGCTGACAGAGAATCTGGGTCTTAAGTACATTAACCTCAATGCCAAGTGTGCATATGCATCTGCGTAAGTGTTCAGATCTCCTGTAGGTCGCGTTTAGTATAAGCAACAATGGTGAGGTCGTCTGCATACTAAAGTTCAGTAATGGAAGCTGCCATCACCTTTGTTCCTGCCTGGAGTCGTCTTGAAAAGTCCCTTCATCCGGTACTCGATGTCCACCCGTCCGGCTAAATTGACACTGGCACTAGTATGGAAGGCAGCCAAGAAAATGGAAAAGAGAATTTGTGCCAGTACAAATCCTTGTTTTACTTCCGTTTGGACGAGGAAGAAGTCACACTTTGGACCGTTGTGCAGGACACATCCATTCCTGCCATCCTGGAGTTGCCTCACAATGGCGGTAAATTTTGGTGGACATCCAAAACGACTAAGGGTCTGCCACACACACACACACTACTACTACTACTACTTTGCTGTCACTCGGAATCGAGTACAGGTATGTCTATCATCCAGCTATATAATACACTGATATACCTTATTAAGTTTGTCACTTAGGTTGGTGAGTTTTGAGGTGACTAAAGAGGCCGATATGGGACCTGCAGGGTCATCCACATTCGTTGCAGATATGGAGGGCTGCATCTAGTGCGGGAGGGGCGGTGGCAGCATCTTTCCGGCGTTTGAGCTTGTCTGCCTCGGTTTGCAGTCAGGCTAACTCGAAAGTATTGACACCTTCTCGTGTGGTGCTCCTTAAAGGGTTACAAAGTGGAGCAATCGGCTCCCAGGTGAGGGGTAAAATTGGCACTGCTCAATATACATGTAACACTGTGGATAGTTTCAGCTCTCTACAGCTGAAGACACGGTTTCGGAGTCTGCCAAAGGCTTGAGATGCACATCTGATCCGATGCTTCATCTCTTCATTAATGTCTGCAGTGGTGGATAGGTGGGTGCCGAGATACCGAAAGTGGGTAACATTAGAGAGGGTAGAATCATTCAGCTGGATGTATGGTGGAGGTGTGTCTGAACCAGTGGCACGTTGAAAGAGAATCGGAGTCTTATGTACATTCACCTCAAGGCCGATGTGTGAATACTCATCTGTGTAGGTGTTCAGGATCTCCTGTAGGTCGTGTTCAGTGTGAGCAACAAGGATAATGTTTTCTGTATACTGAAGCTCAGTAATGGAAGCTGCCGACACCGTTGTTCTTGCCTGGAGTCGCCTTATGTTGAAAAGACTGACCTGGCCCTTGAACCATTGATTCTTGCTGTGTTAATAGGGCTGGAACATGTAAAAATATATAGGGTTTGAAGCAAAACCCAACTGTCTTTTTTCTGTATTTATTAAGAAAATATATTATATACAGTTCCAAGTGTATATCACCGTAACTTAATCACTGTAGCTATGAGTGTTAAAATGAGGACGGAGGCTATATTAAACGGCTCTTTTAAATACGTCCTGCTTGTGTGAGAGAGTGAGGAAGAATGCTCAAGCAGCGGGCTTCTATGTGCTGACCTAACAACCTTAGGGCTGCGCCTCAAGGAACCTACCCATCACATGATGTGACCATGTCACCTCATATCCAGTGGAAAGTTACAGGGGGTGATTTGATTATATAAACCCAATGTACTTCCCTGACATTTATATAAGAACTAAGGGGCTTTCACGAGGAATTAACTAGTCTCGTAGAATACATCCTATACATAAACCTAACCTTGTTACAAACAAATGTGTAGACACTAAGCTGGGGACTCTGGAACCATAAGTTCATTAACTACTGGGGTCCTAGACTTTAGTGTCTAACGGGAGAGTATATTATGTCCAATGTTCAACTTGCAAGATACTGACTTACAATAACAAAACAAAATTATCACTGCCAAAATTAACATAATAGTGGGAATAGTTAAACTCGGTATTGCAAATCCTACAGCTACCACCTATGAACTGGCCCTTTAACTGTTGATTCTTGCTGGGTTAATGGGGCTGGAACATGTAAAAGTATATTGGGTTTTAGTAGCCATACCCAACGGTCCTTTCTATATTTATTAAGAAAATATATTATATACAGTTCCAAGTGTATATCACTTACTGGGTAGCTATGAGTGTTAAATGAGGATGGAAGCTATATTAAGTAGCTCTTCTAAATACATCCTGTTTGTGTGAGAGAGTGAGAAAAAATGCTCAAGCAGCCGGCTTGTATATGCTGACCTAACACTCGTAGGGCTGCACCTCAAGGAACTTACCCATCACGTGATGTGACCATGTCACCTCATAGCCAGTGGAATGTTACAGAGGGTGATATGATTATATAAACGAAATGTACAGCCCTAACATTTATATAAAAACTAAGGGGCTAATACAAGACCCCCTTTCACCCAGTACTCGATGTCCACCCCACCAGCTAAATTGGCACTGACACGAGTAAGGAAGGCAGCCAAGAAAACGGAAAAGAGAATTGGTGCCATTACATACCCTTGTTTAATCCCTTTTTGGATGGGGAAGAACTCCCACTGGGCACCCTTGTGTAGGACACTGCTATTCGTGCCATCGTGGAGTTGCCTCACAATGGCGATGAATTTTGGTGGGCGGCCAAAAGGGTTGAGAGTCCACCAGAGGGCTTCCCTGTTGACTGAGTCGAAGGCCTTGGTTAGGTCGAGGAAAGCCATGTACAGGTCACGACGCCGTTCTCTGCAATTTTCCTGCATCTGGCAGGCAGCAAATATCATGTCAGTGGTGCCATGTGATGGTCTAAAATCACATTGAGATTCTGGGAGAAAGTTTTCTGCCTCACTAAGAAGTCTGTTGAGGAAGACTTGGGCGATAATCTTGCCAGTTACGGAGAGCAGCGAGATCCCACTATGGTTGCCATAGCCTGACTGGTCTCCCTTGTTTTATAAATATTGACAATGGAGGCGTCTTTAAGAACTTGGGGGATTTCCTCCTTTTCTCATATATTCTCCAGGAGAGAGTGGAGACGGCTGGTAAGCTTGGCAGGGATTTCATCAGGCCCTGAGGCATTATTAGTTTTCATCTGTTTGATGGCAGTAGCTACTTTATCCAGGGATGGAGGATAGCTGAGGTAGAGTAGCTCTGGATGCTGAGGGACCTGCCAGGTAGTCAGGACATTCACGTTGGTGATTCGGTTGAGCAATGAATGGTAGTGCTCTTTCCATTGCTGAAGGAGGCCTCTCTTGTCATTAATAATGAAGTTACATGAGAGGAGGAGGATGCACCACAAGTGATTGGCCCATAAGATATTTTAATGGAATTGAAAAATTCACGCATCTTGTGCTGATCTGCAGTTTTCTTGTAATTCACATGCTTTATTTTTAAGCCAGTCATTCTTTTGATTCCGAAGTTCCCGCTGGGCAGCCACATTCTTCTTGTGGAAGGTATCAGCTTTGATCCGAGACTGAGGGTTGTTTTGCCAGTCAGCAAAAGCAGCACGTTTATCATCGATGAGTACTTTGATTGCCAGGTCATTTTCATCAAACCAGTCCTGGTGTATTCTTTCGATCTGGCCGAGGGTCTCTTTGCAGGTTTTTTTTCATAACAGTGTTGAGAGTATCCCATTCGGCACTGGGATTCGCGTTGTTTGCTGTTGGGTTGTTTATAAGCCCATGTTCGAGCTGCTCTCTGAAAGCATGTGCTACAACTGGATCCTCCAGACGCTTAGTATTAAAATCTCTTCTGGAGGCTTGCTACCTTCGCTGTTTTGGGGCGACGTGAAGTGAGAGCTTGGCTCTGATAAGTCAATGATCAGTGTCACAGTGGTCTGAGCCACACATGGTACGGGTGATGAGGACATCGTGGTGACATCTTACCTGACAATGATGTAGACAATGAGATGCCAGTGTTTGGATCGTGGTTGTCCTGCCGAAACAAGGTATTGGTCATAGTGAGGTTGTGTGCAGCATTCTTTCTGAGGAGGAGTAGGCCGTTGGGATTACACTTTCCTAGTCCATTTCTTCCTAAGGTTCCTTGCCAAATGTTAGCATCTCTACCAACTCCGGCATTGAAGTCACCATCCTCTGCATCCAGTTGAAAAATGCATGCTGTGAGTGATTCAGCGGGACTCGAAGCCTCGTAAGGCGCTCGTTGATCCCAATAGGTATTTCAGTTAGCCTGTGTAGGATGCGTTGGAGGATGGCAAAGCCAACTACATAAATACGGTTTCCCTCCGCAGCAGGCTTACCCTTCCAGAAGAAGGTATAACTAGATCCCCGCTCTGTGAGTTGGCCCTCCTCTGGGAGCCGGGACTCACTGATGGCTGCCATGCCGATGTTATACCTAGCCAGTTTTTTTGCCACAAGGGCAGTTCTTCTTTCAGGATGTTCATTTGTGTCAGTATCCAGAAGGGTCCTGACATTCCATGCAGCGACCATAAGAGGTTGTATGGTTTGTTTTTGTTTGGATCTGTGAATTTTATTGTGTTTTCGACCGCATAAGGATGACCTTACTGGGTGCAGTTGCCCAGTCAGGTTGGGTTTTTAGGTACCTTTTCGAGCCCCCTCCCCATGTGGGGGGAGCAGAGTGGCTCCTACATAGGGCTGCTCAGTCGCACAGACAGGACCGGATTACACTGCTTCCTGGATCCCAGTGCATAAACGACCATCTTATCTGTACCGCCCATGTGCAGAGTTGTGACTAGAGACACCCGGCAGTCATCTCTGCCTGTCCCCGTCGCTACTCGTCCATCGCCATAGGACTTTTGGGAGTATAGGGGCTTTGATGAATAAAAAAATTAAATAAATAAATAAATAAATAAATAAACAAATAAATAAATAAAAATTACATTAAAAAAAATAACCTGCCCCTCCCTTTACACAACTCAACCAGCACCTAATCATACCAAACAACCACTCCCAAAGCAAAACCTAACATACCCAACCTTTACTAACAATCCCCCCAAAATAAAAATAACCCAACTCAACCTTTCACTAACCACACCCTACCACTCCTCCCAAAACAAAAACCCAACATACCCATCCCATACTAGCATACAGATGGCTTGGACGCCTCCCTTAGCCAATGAGGTCAGGGAGGTGTACATAGTACCTGTACACAAGCCCTCCATCGAAGAATGAAACTATACTTCTTCGAGTAACGGGCTGTCCTTGTAGAGGAAGTGACGTCAATGAGGTCCCATGGGGAGTGCACAATACCTGCAAAAGCCCACCCCGCAAATGCAGAAGACCTGCATGAGCACACGGAAAAAAACAAAAAAACAAATAAATAAAAAAAATAAAAATAAATAAATAAATAAATAAATAAATAAATAAAATAATTAAATAAATGAATGAATAATAAATAACTCAACTCAACCAACCACATATCCATACCTACAATCCTCCCAAGAAACTTATCATACCTGACCTTACTAACAATGTCCACCTCCCCCCCCCCCCTTACTTTATCCACACACAACAATCCCCCCTAAGCAATCATATCTCAACACAAATCAACACACCCGACCTCCAACCCAGCCTCCCCAACCAATCTCCAAACACAAAATCCCCCCCCCCCCGCAGACAAAGCCTCACTGAAATACTTACAACTCTCCAGAACCAACCCAAACATACCCAACCTCAGTGACAACCCTTCTCAATAAAAACAACCAAACTCAACAACTCCTCCCTAAACAAAAACTATCACTCCACATATCAACTTACCGACACCAAAAGCCCAGTCCCCGATTACAATTAAAACCAACCAACCTCTATACACAACAACCCACCGCCCACCCCCCCCCCCAAAAAAAAAAAACATACTGCGAACTCATGAAAAAAAATCTCCTTTTAATCTCCGTTAATAATTTGACAAAAAAGCTCAATTCTGTCTCCTGCCTTCACTAAAAACTATCCTACGATACGCTCATCCTTCCTTGCTACTAATACTTTGACATTTCAAGCTCAAAGATTCAAAACTCTTCCTCCAACTCGCTCTGTTCCTCTTTGACATAGCTCAAAGACTTTACCTTCACCTTTCTCCAAACAACTCTCCAACTAACTACATTCCGTTCCCCTTTCCTTGTTTTTCTTTCAGTGAGTGGTGTCCGTGGGTCCGCCCCCCTGCGCTTCTCTGCTTGCGCCGCCGCCGTGGCGGGGCGGTTCGTCCTCCGCTTCACCAACACATCCTGAGCACTTGACGACAATCAGAGCACCCACGCTTGGCCCGTTGACAGCCCGACCCTACTCCTGGCCCACACTAGGCCTCGTGCTGGCAGTGTGTTGCAGCACCACCCACCCATCTGGGCACATTGCCTACCCCCTCACGCAAGCGGTGTTTAAGCCACTGCACTTTTCCTCTCCTAAAATTCACTTCTATCCTCCCTTCATCCTTCCCCTGAACCTCCTCCCCCCCCCCCCGTCACTAGCCTTTATGTCATGTCATGATGATGATGAGAGGTATGATGAGCTGGATGATGGCTGTGCGTTAGTTGATTTATGTGGTGAGGCAGGAGCGCAGGCTGCAACCACACATCTTGGCTCTCCCTTTTCCTGATCTAGTGGTACAAGTATTGCAACGACTAGGGAGAGGGAGAGTTCCAATGGACTGCCAATAGCCCAATTTGTTGGGTTTCGCCTTAGTTCCCTGTCCTACAGGCATTGTCTTCGTACGCCGGTGTAGTCGTTGGGTTTCCATGGTGTTCACCTCTTCCGCCTATACCGCCGTTGGGGTCTTGTTGGAACTCTGTAAGCATGTCTGCCTGATGCAGGGCTCCACCGCAGATTTGTCGTTTGGGGCGGTGGCTGTGGTTGGTAGGCTCTAGGACGTGTCCACATGCCAGTGATCCTATGCCCCGCCCCTCTGGGGCCCACTGCTACTCCGAGGTCTCCGTCTAGCCTGTGCCCACGAGGCACCCAGTTACCATATGTTGCCACGAGGAGGCACAGCATGAGTCTTGATGGTGAGGAGGCTGCATACTGCTGGGGAAAGACTTATGCAAGTTGTTTTCCTGTTTGCCAAGAGTAAGCGACATTTGACATCATTATCAACACCTGGTAAACCTTTTCTTTGTTTACAGATGTCAGTGGACGTTCAACTGCGGGCCAGAGAAGTCTACCTATCTCAAATTTAGATGTCCATACTTTTGCTTAGGGGACAGTACCGACTGTGTGAAGGACCGCCTAATACTAACGTCCAGGGGCGCTACTGAGAGGTGAGTTACTCAGCTAAGTTTTATCAGTATCATAAACAAACATCTTACTTTGCATGGAGTTAAAACCAATATGGAACATTGATTTGACTTGTTACCCACAGTGACTAGTTGCATCTGTTGTCACCATAGTTTACTTGTTATCCATAGTGACTAGTTGCATCTGTTGTCACCATAGTTTACTTGTTATCCATAGTGACTAGTTGCATCTGTTGTCACCATAGTTTACTTGTTATCCGTAGTGACTGGTTACTTGTGTTGTCACCATAGTTTACTTGTTATACATAGTGACTAGTTGCATCTGTTGTCACCATAGTTTACTTGTTATCCGTAGTGACTAGTGTTACGAGTTGGGGATTTAGAATATAGTTATACGTCTACCCAGATCCCAACAGGTAACAACAAAAAAAAAACAAAGACAATCGGACTAAAAAAAGGGTAGACAAAGGATGCGAGTTTTCGTTGTATATAATAAAGTACCATAAATTCCTTAACAAAATATTCAGCTTATAAACTACCCTTAACCAAACTTAACCTAAACACGAACAGTATATACATAGTAATAAAACATAGAACAATAGTGAAGCAATGTGGAGGGGGGAGAGGCAATACAAGATTACAAATACTTAAGTGAGGAGCTGAGATGGCTGACGGGCAAGGCTGAGTATGGTAGAAGACGGTAAATAGTCACTGTGCCGTAGGTTTCCAGGATAGGTGATCCTGTGGTCGCTTCCCAGAGTGAAGTGTCCTCTCCTCGAATTGGAGCTGACAAAGTAGACTGAGGCGGAAGTGACGCAACAACCAGGATATGGAGAAGGGAAACCCGGGAGTGGTAACTAAGACGAGCCATACTCGTGTTTCGTCCCTAGATGGCGTTGCTCGTGGTGCTGGGTAGGTAGATGAAGACAATCGGTGGAGGGGTTCGTAACACACCCCCCCTCCAAAGACCTTCGTAGCGCGGGCGCGAAGGAGGTGATCACCTGGTGCGTCTGGAGAGTAGCTGCTACATTTCCACTGGAGCTCGGGATAAGGAGTCTGCAATCAGGTTTTCCACCCCCTTTATGTGCCGGACTTGTAGATTATAGGGCTGGGTGAGGAGAGCCCAGCGGAGGATTCGCTGGTTGGAGGTCTTGTTGGTTTGGATGAACGTGAGTGGGTTATGGTCGGTGAAGACCAGGGTTGTTTGTGGGCAAGACTGGAGGTAACATTCAAACTTCTTTATTGCCAACACCAGAGCCAGGGCCTCCTTCTCTATGGTCGAGTAGTTGGTCTGATGTTTTTTCAACTTGGCAGAGTAATATGCCACAGGGTGAAGGACATCAGTGGTTGGGTCGGGTTGTAGGAGCACAGCCCCCACTCCGACACCACTAGCGTCGATTTGCAGATGGAAGGGCAAGGTGTAGTCAGGGGGGTGGACTACAGGCTTAGAGGCAAGGAAGGCTTTGAGGCGGTGGAAAGACTGGTCGCACTTCTGGTTCCAGATGTAAGGGACCGCAGAACTGGTAAGGTCTGTGAGGGGTCCGGCCACGCTGGAGAAGTTACTGCAGAACCGACGGTAGTAGCCGCACATCCCCAGGAAGCGCATGAGTTCCTTCCTCGTCCTTGGAGTGGGGAAGGACAAGATGGCTTCAACGTTTGCGTCCTTGGGTCTCACCATACCATGCCCAACGATATGTCCCAGGTAAGTCACCGAGGCCCGGCCAAAAGCAGATTTAGCCAGGTTTATGGTGAATCCAGTCTCTTGCAGTCGTGCAAACAGTATCTCCAAACGCACCAGATGTTCGTCCCAGCTGTCCGACACCACCACCAGGTCATCCAGGTAGGCGAACGTCCCACCTAGGTCTTGAATAAGGTAGTTTATGGCCCTCTGGAATGTGGCCGGAGCATTAGAAAAGCCAAACGCCATAACTAAATATTGAAAAAGACCAAATGGAGTTACAAATGCCGAGATTATTTTTGCCCTATCCGTGAGTCCTACTTGATAATATCCTTTCAACAGGTCTATAGTACTGATAAATTGGGCACAGCCTATGCTGTCTATTATATCTTCAATCAAAGGTAAAGGGTAGGAGTCAGAGACAGTGACCTGGTTCACTTTACGATAATCTGTACAGAAACGAAAGGTGCCATCGGGTTTTGGAATGAGAAGGCAAGGTGAAGCCCAGGGGGAGGTACTAGGCTCAGCTAAGTTATGCTTTAACAAAAAATCTACCTCCTTTTTCATAATCGATTTTTTTTGTGGACTTAGACGATATGCTGATTGCCTAATGGGTTGTACATCACCCGAGATTAGTTTAATATCATGTTTAAGTATATTGCAAAACCCTGGGAGGTCTGACGTGACTTTAGGAAATGTTGATAATAACTTAGTGAGATCTTTTGCTTGAGATGGATTCAGAACAGAAAAATACTCATCCAAATTGTTGAGTATGTGACTGTTAGCAGGGTTCTCTTTAGGTAGAGGGAAGTCTAAATTCTCCAATAGGTCCATGTCATCTGTCTCCGGCTCGGCCCTGACAAAACCGTATGCAATACAGGTAGGCTTACAGCCTCTGGGATGTCTTCCTCTGACTGCCTGGAATGGTAAAGTTTCATGAGATTAATGTGAACAAGTTGTGAATCTTTTCTGCGATCAGGAGTATGGACTATATAGTTGAGAGGAGATAGTTTATTAGCAACTATATAGGGACCAGTAAACTTGCTTTTAAGGGGAGAGCCTGGAATGGGTAGAAAGAGTAACACTTTGTCACCTGGAGAAAATGATCTTTTAACTAATTTAGGTTGGGACTTCACCATTTTCTCTTGGACTTTTTTAAGTTTGACTGAGCAATGGTTCGGACTTCAGTTAATTTGTCCCGTAAAGTGTCAATGTATTGGGAAACTGTTGCGGGCTTAATAGATGGAGTGTCAAACCACTGCTCCTTTACTATTTTAAGGGGTCCCCTAATTTGTCTCCCATATAGTAACTCGAACGGGGAGAATCCCAATGACTCCTGGGGACATTCCCTGATGGCAAAGAGTAACAAGTCTATGCCTTCATCCCATTCCTTTTGGTGTTCTATACAGTATTTTTTGATCATTGATTTGAAAGTTTGATGGAACCGTTCCAAGCAACCTTGGGATTGTGGGTGGTAAGCCGAAGATGTACAATGGTCCACACTGAGGTCTTTCATCACCTGTTCGAAAAGATTGCTCGTAAAATTGGTGCCCTGATCAGATTGGATCTCTTTAGGAATGCCCACTGAAGTGAAAAGATGCAAAAGATGTTTGATTACGTTTTTTGAAGTGATGCTTTTAAGGGGAAAAGCCTCAGGATAACGTGTACTGGTATCCATAACTGTGAGCAGGAATTGATTTCCCTTCTTAGTCTTTGGTAATGGGCCCACACAATCCACAACAATCTTTTCAAATGGGGTAGAAAATACTGGGATGGGCTTAATGGGAGCTGCTGGTATACTTTCATTTGGTTTTCCTACCATTTGACAAATATGACAAGATTTTAGGTATTGTGACACATCCTTCCTAAGTCCAGGCCAGTAATAGTGTTGGAGGAGCTTTTTATATGTTTTCAGGATTCCCAAATGTCCTGAAATACCATCATGGGCAAGGGCAATTAATGCTGGTCTGACTGAAGCTGGAATTACCACTTGATGTATTTCAGACCACGTGTCTAGATGGGCAAGCTCAGGGGGCCTATAGGCCCTCATCAAAACCCCTTCATGATAATAAAAACACGGAAGGGTGTTAAAATCTTTACCCTCAACTGCTGCATGATGAAGTTTATTCAAAGATGGATCAGATTGTTGGGCTTTAATGAGCTCATCCTTACTTATCGTCTTATTGTACAGATCTTCTGTGGGTAGGAAGATATTGGAGGTGGTTTTAGATGAAGAGGGCCCATTCCGCACACTCTGTGACCGGGTGACAGCACAAGATGGGAAAAGATGAGGAATAGTTTCTTTAAGGTCAGTGGTGGAGTTGACAGGTAAGGGAGAGTCGACTGTCTTTATGTTAGGAACCACTAGATCTCCTACCAAGTCATTACCCAATAATAAATGAATGCCACACACAGGCATTGGGTCTTTCCTTATGGCTATTTGCACTTCCCCAGTAATCAAGGGACATTGGAGGTGCACTTTAGCTAAAGGATAGGAAGAATGGGACGAGAGATCTGAAATTAGAACACTCATTTGTAAATGCGGTAGATATATCAGGAATGACGTTAAACAGGAGGATAGATTGTGCTGCGCCCGTATCACGTAGTATACGAATAGGGAAAGAACGAGACCCTTCTATGATTGAAATTTTTCCCTCATAGGTGAATGAAGAGAAGAGATCCTGATGGGGCCTTGCCACATTGGCATTTGCTATTGGTTTGGATTTGGGATCCAGGAAACTACTTTTAGCAATTCGACACTTTGGGTGTTTACAAGTCTGGATCGTATGGCCTGGGATTTTACAGTAAGAACAAGTAAGCTTGGTTGCATCGGGGGGAGTAGGTGTGGGACCTTTCGACCTACCACTCACGTCCCCAAGGTTATCATCAGAGGAGGACCTAACATGTCGGGAAGTACCACGTTCTCTACTGCCCAGTGACTCCACCAACAAAGCATACGCATCAGCCAGCTCAGCAGCACGCCCTAAATTAACCTCTCCACGCTCCTCCACATGCTTCAAGATGTGAAATGGAATCTTGCTTTTCCACTCCTCCAGGACTACCAAATTTAACAAATCCTGAAATGTGGAGGTCTCTGTAGCCTCTAACCACTTCTTAAAAAACCTAAGCTTTTCTTGAGCAAACTCAACAAATGTGTGTGAAAATGGTTTGGTTAGTTTACGAAACTTCTGCCGGTATCCATCTGGCGTGATAGCATAAGAGGTGAGGATATTCTTTTTTACGTTATCATAGTCATCAGTCTGGTCTAAACAGTTATAAACTCTACGAGCCTTACCATATAATTTAGGAACTAACACTGACACCCACTGGTCCTTTGGCCACTCATTCTTCGCGGCTATTTTCTCAAAAGTCCTAAATGACCCGTCCATATCGGATTCATCAAACCCGGGAACAAGGGAAGAAGCAGTAGCAGGGTTAAAAGCAGCGAGTTTCTCTTAATGCCACTTCCTTTGATTTAAACTCCGATGTTAAGGTGACTTCTGTCTCTCTCACCTGTAGTTCTTTCAGTTTAACCGCCTGCACCAACTTGGCCTGTTCCATCCTTTCCTCATGCTCCAACTTGGCCTCCAACTTGGCCTGTTCCAACTTGGCCTGTTCCATCCTTTCTTCATGGTCCAACTTGGCCTGTTCCATCCTTTCTTCAGGGTCCAACTTGGCCTCCTGCTCCAACTTGGCCTGTTCCAACTCGAGTTCTTTCATTTTGATTTGGAACTCGAACCTAGCTCGTTCTAGTTCTAAGGGGTCTATTCGTTGTGTTTCTTCTTGAGGGCTAGCCAGACCTGAGGCAACTTCTGAGTGAGGAGGGGTGGTGGATAGTGGTTGAAGTTTCTTGGACATGGGCGTTAATCTGTCAACAGCGGATTCTTTTAAAACTTCTTGTTGAACCAACACTTCAATCACATGATTTTTTAACATTTCCTTAGTCAGTTGCTGTGAAAATGGGATATTGTAATAGTTGGCTATTTCTTTCCATTCTTTCTTCAGGATATTAACACGTAATTTAGCTACGGAAGGATTTTCAATAAAATCCTGGAGATCAAAACCTGAGGTGGCCATTGTTAAGAAAAACAGGATAAATTAACTAATGGTCAAAAAATAAGATAAGATAAGTGGATAACCCTGGAAAATATCACGGCAGTGGATAACCAGAAAGTCCCGGAAACTAACCAAGTTATACCTAGGGAAATTACACTTATGATTATTGTTCTTCCGAGAAGATCCTTAGATAAGGACAAGAGACTTTAAAGAGGTAGGGCGTATTACGGCATTAATATAAAGATCCGGATTAACAACCCTGATATACTTGAAAGAGGTAGGGCGTATTACGGCATTTATATAAAGATCCGGATTAACAACCCTGAATGAGATAATGAGAAGAACAATAATGGAGGCTTTATAATTATGGGGTCCTGGTAGAGCGGGGCGTCCCAAGATATCACTTCACTCTAAACTAGTAACTATGGAACAGCCTACTCTGGAGTGAGGGTACGGCATTAAACAGATCCGGATTCTTCCCTACACTCGATAAGACTTACCACACGACTGCCACGTGTAATAACAGGTAAGCCTTATGACACTTGGAACCTATTATCCTACGTCTGTCACTCTTACTGTACGATAATACCAATATATGCACACACATATGAAGGAAACTTTAAACCACCGTAAAGCAATTGTAAACAGAAGTGACTGGGAGGGGTAATTAACACTGAGTAACAAGGGAGGAAGGAATATGGTACTTAAGGTCGTGTCCTGTCACGGTCGCCATTTGTTACGAGTTGGGGATTTAGAATATAGTTATACGTCTACCCAGATCCCAACAGGTAACAACAAAAAAAAAACAAAGACAATCGGACTAAAAAAAGGGTAGACAAAGGATGCGAGTTTTCGTTGTATATAATAAAGTACCATAAATTCCTTAACAAAATATTCAGCTTATAAACTACCCTTAACCAAACTTAACCTAAACACGAACAGTATATACATAGTAATAAAACATAGAACAATAGTGAAGCAATGTGGAGGGGGGAGAGGCAATACAAGATTACAAATACTTAAGTGAGGAGCTGAGATGGCTGACGGGCAAGGCTGAGTATGGTAGAAGACGGTAAATAGTCACTGTGCCGTAGGTTTCCAGGATAGGTGATCCTGTGGTCGCTTCCCAGAGTGAAGTGTGTCCTCTCCTCGAATTGGAGCTGACAAAGTAGACTGAGGCGGAAGTGACGCAACAACCAGGATATGGAGAAGGGAAACCCGGGAGTGGTAACTAAGACGAGCCATACTCGTGTTTCGTCCCTAGATGGCGTTGCTCGTGGTGCTGGGTAGGTAGATGAAGACAATCGGTGGAGGGGTTCGTAACACTAGTTACTTGTATTGTTACCATAGTTTACTTGACTTATTATCCATAGTGACTAGTTACTTATGTTGTCACCATAGTTTACTTGACTTGTTATCTATAGCGACTAGTTACTTGTGTTGTCACCATAGTTTACTTGTTATCCATAGTGACTAGTTATTTGTGTAGTCACCATAGTTTACTTGTTATCCATAGTGACTAGTTCCTTATGTTGTCACCATAGTTGAATTCACACCTTCGAGGGTTTCCCAATGTGTTAACTTTTGTGTTTTATTAACAATATAAAAATGACGTAAAGAAAAAATATGTCATGGTATTATGCCCTAATATTAATACACACAGCCATATACCTAGCAGTAATATTTACGGCCATATATATAACAGTAATATACACGGCCATATACATAACAGTAATATACACAACCATATACATAACAGTAATATACACAGTAATATACACAGTAATATATACGGCCATATACATAACAGTAATATACTGTACACAGCCATATACATAACAGTAATATACACAGTAATATACACAGTAATATATACGGCCATATACATAACAGTAATATACTGTACACAGCCATATACATAACAGTAATATTTACGGCCATATATATAACAGTAATATACACGGCCATATACATAATAGTAATATACACGGCCATATACATACCAGTAATATACACAACCATATACATAACAGTAATATACACAGCCATATACCTAGCAGTAATATATACGGCCATATACATAACAGTAATATACTGTACACAGCCATATACATAACAGTAATATACACGTCCATATACATAAGTTATATACAAATTAATAAATCAGTATATATAGACAGTGAAACGTACAGACTTATTACTGCTCTCTCTCTCCAGGTTTTGTGGCACAAACCCACCTGACTGCACTACTACAAGCACCGGCTTCGCTCGTGTCACCTTCAGGACGAACAGGGCGATCGAAGACAAGGGCTTCAGATGTTATGTTTGTTGCTTCGATAAACCCACTATTGTTACCAAACCCCCTCCCACTAGTGTTATCAAACCCCCTCCCACTAGTGTTATCAAACCCCCTCCCACTAGTGTTATCAAAAGTTAATCTGCCTGGTGGACTTTTGCTTAAACAAGTGCTTCCAACATTGACCGTGAATGATACTGACCGTGACTGATGTTGACTGACACTGATATTGACTGTGACTGATGTTGACCGTTACTGATGTTGACCGCGACTCATGTTGACCGTGACTGATGTTGACCGTCACTGATGTTGACCGCGACTCATGTTGACCGTGACTCATGTTGACCGTTACTGATGTTGACCGTTTCTGATGTTGACCGAAACTGATGTTGACTGTGACTGATGTTGACCGTGACAGATGTTGACCGTTTCTGATGTTGACCGTTACTGATGTTGACCGTTTCTGATGTTGACCGTAACTGATGTTGACCGTAACTGATGTTGACCGTAACTGATGTTGACTGTGACTGATGTTGACCGTGACTGATGTTGACCGTTACTGATGTTGACCGTTTCTGAAGTTGACCGTGACTGATGTTGACCGTAACTGATGTCGATATAGTCCGTAACTGATGTTGACCGTGACTGATGTTGACCGTAACTGATGTCGATGTAGTCCGTAACTGATGTTGACTGTGACTGATGTTGACCGTAACTGATGTTGACCGTAACTGATGCTGACCGTAACTGATGCTGACCGGAATGAAAGATCTAATCATGATGTTGGTTCAGCAACTAATACGTCATACAGCCTAAGAGAGAAGATACACAATAATTAACTTGGCTCTATGTGTTAACTGAGGCTCACGGGCGTCTGGAGGTTGGAGACCTAGTTCCTCGTTCTTAAATTTACCCTTAATATCGATATGTTTGAGGCAGTCACAAGTTCACTACTGACTGAGGCTTTGACTGCAATACTTACCTGCTGACTACTATAAACTGCTGATGCTCAAGGTCAGCTTAGGTTAGCTTGGGTTAGGTCAGGATCAGGTCAGCTTAGGTTAGGTTCGTTCTTACTGTGTAGCACATGGTGACTAGAACCCTGGTTGTGACACTCTTTGAAGTTCACTTTCCCTGCAACACAAATCATCTGCTTCACACAACATCTGTTAACACCTCACATCTGCTTCACACACATGTCCGTTAACACCTCACATCTGCTTCACACACACGTCTGTTAACACCTCACATCTGCTTCACACACACATCTGTTAACACCTCACATCTGCTTCACACACACACACACATCTGTTAACACCTCACATCTGCTTCACACACACGTCTGTTAACACCTCACATCTGCTTCACACACACACACAGACACACATCTCTTAACACCTCAAATCTGCTTCACACACACTTCTGTTTAACACCTCACATCTGCTTCACACACACGCATCAAAAATTATGTATTATTATAAGAGAAAATTAAGCATATGTAAGATTTGTTTACATTTTATCTAGCACATTTTATTGTTAATTTGGCCAAATAAAATCATTGCACAGCCTATTGTTATTATTCACCTTATATAATTATACAGTACTACATAACCTTGACGGTCACTGTATGCCCTCCCTGACACGGGTAACAACCTCAACCTAACCTACTGTAACTTAATACAACTTACCCTACCCTACCATATCATACCATACCATACCTAACCTAAACTACCCCACCCCAAGCCAATGAAAACCAACTTAACCTAATCCTGACCGCCACCGTTTGTCCTCCTTGACACGGGTAGCCAGCTCCCACAATCGCTGTGGTGATATCTCAGTCTGGGAAGATATTTGGTTCTCTCCTGGACCACCCTTGGGTCCGTGGTCAATGTTAGGTTCTGAATAATAAGTTCTATATACAGGAGAGAACACAAACACCTGTATAGTTTTGTAGGTTCGGTTTACTGGATAAGAGTATGTACACAGAGGAGAGCAGCGGTCTCCCTGGCTAGGCTAATTGTCAACTGCTATAGACGACGTATGGCAAGTGATACATTAGCAGCTTCCATACGTCGCCAGGCACATTAATTAGGCATGTGGGATATGGTAATAACATTGCCACACGCTGCTAGCTACATAAATGGAGCACATACATAATATACATACATAATATATAATCCAGCATACATAATATACATACAGTCAACAGTAATACAAGGAGCACAACCTTGGGGCCTGTGTAATATGTGTGTGTGCAAGTTTCATGTCTTTAACTGCATCCGTTTTGGAGCTGTGTTGTAGCTGGGACAGACACACAATTTAGAGAGAGACACGTCCATTTATTACTGTACATATTCTTATTTTAGAAAAAAAGAAAGTTTAGAAGAAAGTATAAGAGCCATTGTCTCTGGTTTGATGTTAAGCCTATACACCAAAAGCAGTCCTTCATAGAACAGTAATTGAGGTACTGGCCGGAATATAACCTTAGGTCTCCGTGACAGTGTCCCCCTGACCCATTAGGGTGTGTCATACGGAGGCGAATTTTTTTTTTGGAGTTTGAAAAATCGGCCCATGGTATTAATGATGTAGTTCTATGTGCAGAATCATGTGATATCTTCAGATTTGAAAAGTTTTCATTTTTTGCGAGGTAAATTTTAACTTGAAATCTTATGAAAAGTCAGTATTCCCACCCTTTTACCAACACCACTAAATAGCTTATTTAAAGTAAAGTAAATGTATCAGGTTAATTTATTAGGATGAAAATGATCCAGAATAGTGGCGTGCAGAGTCAAGTTTCGGTCTGGCTATGTTGCCGTCTGCTCACTATACTGTCCTCCGGGCGGGCTCATTGACCATGGTGAGCTTGAGGAGCTATTTACCCAACTGCCAGGAAAAAGAATGATCCTCGGCGACCTCAATGCTCGCCATTTGCGATGGGGCAATGTCCGGAGTGACGGGAGGGGAGAGCAGGTGGCTGCAGCTATACTCAACTCCAACTTGTCTCTTCTGAATGACGGTAGTGCGACTCGAGTGGACGAACGATTTGGCAAAGCCTCAGCTATAGATCTCTCTATAGTTGATGCTGCCTTGCTATTAGATTGTAAATTTTCTACATACGACGACTCTCTGGGTAGCGACCATTTTCCGATCTGCGTGTGGCGCCCCAACGGCTACTCCCGAGGTGCGCTACAACCTTAGGAAAGCGGACTGGAGGGCCTACTCAGGAGCCGTTCGTATAGACACCATTGGACAAGACATCAACACCAAAATGACACACATACAACAATCTATAATACACGCAGCAGATTTAACAATTCCTAAGACTTCTGCAAAAACCCACAGGCCTGGAGTTCCATGGTGGACACCAGACTGCCGACGAGTGGTTTGTGAGCGAAATAGGCGATGCCGTTTATTCAATAGAATTCCATCTCTTGTAGAATTAATTGAATATAAAAAAGCTAGAGCTAAGTCTAGGAGGGTTCTCAGGGAGTGCAAGAGAGAGTCTTGGCGGGCATTCGTCTCCACTAGTAACAAGGGTACCCCTTCTTCTGAGGTATGGTCGGCTATAAACCGGGTCAGATCAAACGGAGGAAAGACTTTTATCCCACAGGTGATTAGTGGAGTCCGGCTTCTCGACTAAGCCCAGGCCATTGACAACGCCCTAGGCCAGAAGTTCGCAGATGCCAGTAGCTCCACCAATCATGATCCACGCTTCGGCGTGTTCCGTGATCGTGCCGAGCTCTTGCATCTCGACTTCGAGAACGGGGACGAACAGGACTACAATCGAGCATTTTCCCCAGAGGAACTTTCCTTTGCTTTAAATAAGGGTTAAGGGCTCTACTACTGGACCTGACGGTATATGATACGAGATGATTAAGCACCTTGACCAGGGAAACCTGGACAAATTGCTAGAAGTGTTCAATGAGATCTGGACGTCCAGAACGTTTCCAAACTCATGGCACTTTGCCCATGTCGTACCGATCCCGAAGAGGGACAAATGCCCTACCAACACCAACTAATGTATTTTTTGGAGTGTAACAACTTATTGAATGATCGACAGTGTGGTTTCCGCCAAGGTAGAAGCACACTAGATCATTTAATAAGTCTTGAAACTGACATCTCAAAAGCTCTTTGCAGTAAAGAAACACTAATTGCAGTATTCTTAGACATAGAAAAAGCTTTCGACATGACATGGCGGACTGGCCTCATGATGAAGCTCCACGCCTTGGGTCTGAGAGGTAATTTGCCAATTTTCGTTCGTAATTTTTTGCAAGACAGGACTTTTTCCGTCAAATTAAAAGGTAACGTAAAGTCAGACACATTTGTCTTAGAAAATGGAGTTCCACAATATTATTTCTTATAATGATTAATGATTTCCTATCACCAGCCCCCAGCTTAAGTGACCTCAAATTCTCCTTGTTTGCTGACGATTGAGCAATATGGCGCTCCTCTCGTGTCGAGAGGCTATCTGCACAAAGGGTGCAGGCCAGCCTAAAAGCCGCGGAACAGTGGACAATACAATGGGGATTTAGGTTTTCAGTTGAGAAGACAGTAGGAGTAGTCTTCACTAAGAAACGTAACATTAAAAATCCAGTATTAAAATTAAATGATACTCCTATTAAATTTCAGACTTCAGTAAAATTTTTTGGTGTTCATTTTGACCGGAAATTAACGTGGAAAAACCACATTAACGAACTTGAAAGTAAATGTCTTAAAGTCACAAACATCCTGAAAGTTTTATCAGGTACTACATGGGGAGCCGATAGGAAATCTTTATTCATGGTGTATAAGACCCTGATCAGATCAAAACTTGATTATGGATGCCAGTTGTATGCTTCTGCATGCGACACCACACTCGCCAAGCTAACCAGAATACAGAACCGATGCCTTCGTCTATGTCTGGGTGCTTACAGGTGTACACGTGTAGGAAAACTAGAGGTTGAGGCCCACGTCCCTCCACTTCACATCAGGCGGGACATGTTGACGCTAAGGTACGGGTTGAGTGCGGCTAGGAAGCGCGGCACAGGCCACCCAGGTTGGTGTGCTGTTGCTAATTTCCGTTTCCTGCAGCTGCGTAGGTCCCCGTCCTCGGTTGTCCGCCTCCAGACCTTGTGCCAGGGTGCTGGTATCCATTTCGAAGACGTTGATAGATACGTTCCACCGTTGTGTCCGCCATGGGATAACCCCAACTTCCATGTGGAAACATCGTGGCTTCCAGGAGGGAAGAATGACTTTCATCCTGAGCTCCTGAGGCAACTTTTCTATCAATTTCTGGAAGGATATAGCGCCTATACTCACGTGTACACCGACGGGCCCAAGTCTGACGACAACGTTGGAGCCGGTATCTGGAGCAGAGATGTTCGCAATTAGTAGAGCCATTGACATTGCAATAACAAGCGATGTCAATGATGTTGCTATCATTTCAGATTCCATATCAGCTCTTAAAGCAATTCAAGGTGGTGATACTACCAGCAATGAGATACAGGGCAACATTATTAATAAACTACATGAGTGTGCCAAGAATATTGTGCTGATGTGGGTGCCTGGGCATTGCAACATTTGGGGCAATGAACAGGCAGACAGATTAGCAAATGCGACTGTGGGTCTCAGGGAGACAACTAATGTACCCTGGGAGCGTCAGTCGTGTCTCTCCTTGGGGAAGACATATACAACAGGGAAGTGGCAACGCGATTGGACGAGGTTAGATCTTCACAACAACTGGAAGACTAACATAGGAAACTTGGCCTTCAGCATATAGAAAGAATAGGAGGGAAGAGGTCGTTCTCGCCAGACTAAGGCTGAACTGTACCTATCTGACCCACCTAGGGGCCTATCTTGACAACTCCTTTCCACCTATCTGTGCCACGTGCAACAAAATTCTCTCTATCCGATACATTCTGACTGAGTGCAGCCAGTACGAACCAGAGCGCCGGCAGCTGGTGATCCTAGCTGCCGAGCAAGGCTTCGTGCTGACTGTACCCAATTTATTGCAAGATGATGTCACCATAAGTGACGCCGTAATAATCTTCCTCAAGGAGACCCATCTTATCGGCATGTTGTGAATGACACACGCATGAACTCTTTTTATATTTATAATATGTATGTAACCATGCCCTAAAGCAAATAAAAATGAATAAAACAAAAATTTAAACATACAACATGAGAGACACATCGCAAACCTTTTCATTACATACAGCACGCACATTCATCAAGTTAAACTGACACCCACCCACACATATTTAAACAAAAAGACATGGGCTACAAAAAAAAAACAAAAAAAACACAGAGAAACCAGTCACCTGACCGGCCATTTCATCTGGTCTGTCAGTAACTCACTATCATATCACTCACTAATACCATAATTCATCCCAAGAAAGAAGTAACCAAAATACCAAGAACAAGAAGAACACAAGAATGACAAGAAAAGAAGAAACAAGAACAACAGATTAGTTGTAGTAAGAAAGAAGACCAAGGCTAGAAGAAGAAAGAAGACATCAGCTCCGGCCGAAATAGCCCAAAGGCGAAGAGGCCAGTAATCCCCCAATACCATCCATCCGACTGTCACTTCACTTGAGAACTGAACCTCGGCGAGGTAGGTTCTCTCTGCTCCCGAGGTACCACGTGAACCAGACAATGTTCACCTGCAACCAGGCGAAGGTCGTTAGACTGTATCCAGTCAAGCGCCCTTCGCGCAAGCAACTGAACTTCCTTGTCCTGAGAAAGTTTTTTGACTCCTCAGGAATCACGGGGGTGGCAGGGGTCATCCACAGAGACAGCGGTGACCTTATCGTCACCTTCGCGGAATGGGGAGAGGCCCAGCAATTAGAAAACCTAAGAGAAATCAACGGGATCCAGATCCAAGTTGAAGCCTGCAGAGAAGACAACTTGGTTTTGGGAGTCATCTCCCACACAGAAATCGAACATCTGGAAAAAGAAGAACTGGCCGAGCTGACCGGAGACCAGCTCTCAATAGTTCGGAAGCTGACCAGTACAGCTGCCCTGGTTGGCTACCCAAAGAAACTACCTAGCACCGTTTTGCTGGGATGGGAGAAGATCCCAGTAAGACCGTATCAGCGAAGGCCTACACGATGCTACAAATGCCAGAGGTACGGCCATCTGGCGCGGAAGTGTCGTGCTCGGGTGGTGTGTTCCAGCTGCGGGACACCCGGGCACCAGGACACCAACTGCGGCGCCGCCAAGAAGTGCGCAGCTTGTGGTGGCCCTCACCCCTCCTCCGACCGGGAGTGTCCCAAGTGGAGAGAGGAGTGCAGGGTGGCCAAGCTGCGAAGTAAGGAAAGACTGAGCTACAAGGAGGCTCTCCTTGTAGTGAAAAATGAAGAAAAGACCAATCAAGACCAGAACAAGACCACAACAAATAAAAATCAAGACCCCAAGAAGACCACGGAAAAAGAAGAAACCAAAATTAAACCCGATTTTATAACACTATCTTTAACGCCGTTTATAGAAGTGTATGAGAATATTCCAGAACAAGACCAGGAAGAAGAATGGAAATTGAAAAGCAAAAGAAGAAACAAGAAAAGGAAGAAGTCCAAAGAAAATTAGTCTACAATCAATCAGCTTCGGCCGAAATAGCCTAACGGCGAAGTGGCCAGTAATCCCCAATACCATACCATACCATAGACTGTCCTCACAGACGCTGACTGGACACCGGAGGAGATAGACCAACCACGGGAACAGCAACTGACCCGTAACGGTTGACCGTTATATACTCCACCGTTCCAAAACGCCACATCTTCCCGGATCCCTGTGCACATGCACTGATTCTCGCTGTTAAACAGCAATCACATATATATAAAAGTGACACGGCTCATTATTCTTAAAATTTTTGACACCTCACAAACGTACTGGACTGACGACATTAGCCTTCCCTCCCCACAGTTAGCGTGAGTGACCCACACAACTGCGGGGGAAGCACTAACTGTTGTCCTTCCTGACGTGGTAGGAGGGCTTTCTCTCTTCACATTATTTTTCTATTACTTACCCTGGCAGAGGCACCTGCTGATTTTTAATACTTCAGTATTCGTGTTAAAGCCCCCCCAGTGGTGCACACCTCACAGAGTGGGATTGTGTGTAACCAGTGGGGGTCGGGGAAAAACCTGGGCCAATCCAGCAGTGACGTCCGTGATAGTGCAGACACACCACTGTGCGGGGGTCGCCCTTAGGAAAAAGTTTTTTTTTCTGCACTAAGGGCCTTCAATAACCTTAGTGCACCAACTAATTCACAGTACATGTAAAAAAACAATTAAAACTGTACCCAAGGGGTGGTTCCCAGCCACCCCAACCATGCCCCCTGGGAGGGGAAACAACAAGCCCCCCCTCTACTCGTCCAGGCAGGGACAAGCTGAGGCGGGAGACCAATCAAAATGACCCAAGACTGCCAAGACCACTGACAGACAAAGACGATGAATCGACCACCGACCAAAACATTCAACAAAGACGTACCATTGAAGTATCACCAGAGAAGGCCAGAGTAATCCACTTTCGGACTGTTGACACGTCCACCTCGTTTGACAAAATTAATGGGTGCATTATCCAGAAGGCCATTAAAGATCAAATAGGGGACGTGGAGAAAGTCCGAAAGACAAGAAATGGCGAACTCCAAGTTACTGTTAAAGACGCAAAGCAAATGAGGGACGCCTTGAATCTGAAAACCTTTCATTCAACTATAGTGGAACCGTATATCCCAGCATTTCTCAATACCTGTAAGGCTGTAGTTAACAGCTACGAATTCCAGGGAATGAGTAATGACGAAATCAAGTACCACATGAAAGATCAAGGAGTCGTCGATGCCTTCGTCTTTAATAGGATTACCGCAGAGGGAGAAAGAAAACGATCAACCACAGCTGTACTGACTTTTGATGGACTTGTTAGGCCCACCCATGTATTGGTAGGATATGAGAGAGTCCAAACAAAAACATACATTCCATTTCCCATGCGATGCTTCAACTGCCAAAGGTTTGGACACACTGGTAAGGCCTGCCGTAACACCCAGGTATGCTGTAAGTGTGCTCAAAGCGGACACAGGGAAGATGACTGCACACAAACTGAGGAAAAATGCTACCACTGTTCGGGTCATCATGCTGCCTCAGACAGGAAGTGCCCTTCCTACCTGAGGGAGTATGAGATCAGTAGGGTGAGAGCAGAGACTAATTTGGACTACAGGGAGGCTAGGAAGCAGGTGGAGATGTCCTTGCAGACACCAACACCTGGAATGTCCTTCGCATCCGCTGTAACCAAAAACACCTCACCTCCCAAAATGTGCACCACTGGAACACAGACTGAGACCAGGTCCATTGCAACACAAACTGACTCCACACTCACCGGCTATCCAACCACAGACACCAACGACGAAAACTCAAAGACAACTATGGCTATTAACGAGACTAAAACTAAAAACAAGTTAAACGAGACCACAAAACTTAAGCAGACTGTCGACCTTGTCTACCCCCAGGTAATGAGAAGGTCGCTATCTGTCGAAAGCATGACAAGAGACTCCTCACCACAACCATTGTTTCGCATTGTTGAAACACACAGGGGGCTGGGAGCCCCTGCCGAGCAGAGAACTGGCTTTTTGGAGCCATGGGACTGCTCACGAAATACGAGGGAACATACCCCGGCATACAATTCCCCCGCCCCCCCCAGAACCAAGAACGAAGAAAAAGAAAACCCAAAACGCTGACCATATCAACTCTCAGACTTAAAATTCAATATCATCCAGTGGAATTGCAGAGGTGCTAGGAATAAAAAGGCTCAATTTCATTTACTAAAGTCATTATTCCGGCCAGACGTTTTTTGCCTACAAGAGACGCTACTTGCGGGTCAGGACGACCCACCTGTATTTGACAACTACACATCCTACAGGGGAGACAACCTAAGGGGGGTAGCCCTATATATTAGGAGTGAATTCGCTCAACAAAGAGTCAACCTGAGCGTGAATCTGCAGGCTGTGGCGTGCAGAGTCAAGTTTCGGTCTGACTATGTGGCCGTCTGTTCACTATACTGTCCTCCGGGCGGGCTCATTGTCGAGGGTGAGCTTGAGGAGCTATTTAACCAACTGCCAGGAAAAAAAATGATCCTCGGAGACCTCAATGCTCACCATTTGCGGTGGGGCAGTGTCCGGAATGACGGGAGGGGAGAGCAGGTGGCTGCAACTATACTCAACTCCAAGTTGTCTCTTCTGAATGACGGTAGTGCGACTCGATTGGACGAACGATTTGGCTCAGCCTCAGCTATAGATCTCTCTATAGTTGATGCTTCCTTGCTATTAGACTGTAAATTTTCTACATACAACGACTCCCTAGGTAGCGACCATTTTCCGGTCTGCATTTCTTATGAGTGTGGGGCATACTCAGAGCCGTTCGTAGAGACACCATTGGAGAAGATATAAACACCAAAATGTCACACATAGAACAAGCTATAATACACGCAGCAGATTTAACAATTCCTAAGACTTCTGCAACTACCCACAGGCCTGGAGTTCCATGGTGGACACCAGACTGCCGACGAGTGGTTTGTGAGCGAAATAGGCGATGTCGTTTATTCAACAGAGTTCCATCTATTGAAAACCTCATTGAATATAAAAAAGCTAGAGCTAAGTCTAGGAGGGTTCTCAGGGAGTGCAAGAGAGAGTCTTGGCGGGCATTCGTCTCCACTAGTAACAAGGATACCCCTTCTTCTGAGGTATGGTCGGCTATAAACCGGGTCAGATCAAACGGAGGAAAGACTTTTATCCCACAGGTGAGTAGTGGAGTCCGGCTTCTCGACTAAGCCCAGGCCATTGACAACGCCCTAGGCCAGAAGATCGCAGATGCCAGTAGCTCCACCAATCATGATCCACGCTTCGGCGTGTTCCGTGATCGTGCCGAGCTCGTGCATCTCGACTTCGAGAACGGAGACGAACAGGACTACAACCGAGCATTTTCCCCAGAGGAACTTTCCTTTGCTTTAAAAAAGGGCAAGGGCTCTACTCCTGGACCTGACGGTATACGATACGAGATGATTAAGCACCTTGACCAGGGAAACCTGGACCAATTGCTAGAAGTGTTCAATGAGATCTGGACGTCCAGAACGTTTCCAAACTCATGGCACTTTGCCCATGTCGTACCGATCCCAAAGAGGGACAAATGCCCTACTAACACCAACTCATTCCGTCCGATTTCGCTCACAAACTGTCTGTGTAAGGTCATGGAACGTATGATAAAACGTAGGCTAATGTATTTTTTGGAAAGTAACAACTTATTGAGTGATCGACAGTGTGGTTTCCGCCAAGGTAGAAGCACACTAGATCATTTAATAAGTCTTGAAACTGACATCTCAAAAGCTCTTTGCAGTAAAGAAACTCCAATTGCAGTATTTCTAATCATAGAAAAAGCTTTCGACATGACATGGCGGACTGGCCTCATGATGAAGCTCGAGGCCTTGGGTCTGAGAGGTAATTTGCCAATTTTCATTAGAAATTTTTTGCAAGACAGAACTTTTTCCGTCAAATTAAAAGGTAACGTAAAGTCAGACACATTCGTTCTAGAAAACGGAGTTCCACAAGGCAGCGTTTTGGGCCCAATATTATTTCTCATAATGATTAATGATTTCTTATCACCAGCACCCAGCTTAAGTGACCTCAAATTCTCATTGTTTGCTGACCATTGCGCAATCTGGCGCTCCTCTCGGGTCGAGAGACTATCTGCACAAAGGGTGCAGGCCGGCCTAAAAGCCGCTGAACAGTGGGCAATACAATGGGGATTTAGGTTTTCAGTTGAGAAGACAGTAGGAGTAGTCTTCACTAAGAAACGTAACATTAATAATCCAGTATTAAAATTAAATGATACTCCTATTAAATTTCAGACTTCAATAAAATTTCTCGGTGTTCATTTTGACCGGAAATTAACATGAAAAAACCACATTAATGAGCTTGAAAGTAGATGTCTTAGAGTCACAAATATCCTGAAAGTTTTATCAGGTACTACATGGGGAGCCGATAGGAAATCTTTATTAATGGTGTATAATACCCTGATCAGATCAAAACTTGATTATGGATGCCAGTTGTATGCTTCTGCATGCGACACGACACTCGCAAAGCTGAACAGAATACAGAACCGATGCCTTCGTCTATGTCTGGATGCTTACAGGTGTACACGTGTAGGAAAACTAGAGGTGGAGGCCCATGTCCCTCCACTCCACATCAGGAGGGACATGTTGACGCTAAGGTATGGGTTGAGTGCGGCTAGGAGGCGCGGTACAGGCCACCCAGGTTGGTGTGCTGCTGTAAATTCCGTTTCCTGCAGCTGCGTAGGTCCCCGTCCTCGGTTGTCCGCCTCCAGACCTTGTGTCAGGGTGCTGGTATCCACTTCGAAGACGTTGATAGATACGTTCCACCGTTGTGTCCGCCGTGGGAGAACCCCATCTTCCATGTGGAAATATCGTGGCTTCCAGGAGGAAAGAATGACCTACATCCTGAGCTCCTGAAACAGCTTTTCTATCAATTTCTAGAAGGATATAGCGCCTATACTCACGTGTACACAGACGGGTCCAGAACTGACGACAACGTTGGAGCCGGTATCTGGAGCAGAGACGGGGAGTGGAGCTACCGCCTGCCGCGGCATACAACCATATTCACTGCAGAGATGTTTGCAATAAGTAGAGCCATTGACATTGCAATAACAAGTGATGTCAATGATGTTGCTATCATTTCAGATTTTATGTCAGCTCTTAAAGCAATTCAAGGTGGTGACACTACCAGCAATGAGATACAGGGCAACATTATTAATAAACTACATGAGTGTGCCAAGAATATTGTGCTGATATGGGTGCCTGGGCATTGCAACATTCGGGGCAATGAACAGGCAGACAAACTAGCAAAAGCGACTGTGGGTCTCAGGGAGACAACCAATGTACCCTGGGAGCTTTCAGCATACCGAGATAATAGGAGGGAAGAGGTGGTTCTCGCCAGACTAAGGTTAAATTGTACCGATTTGACCCACCTAAAAGCTTATTTAGACAACTCCTTTCCACCTATCTGTGCCACATGCAACAAAATTCTTTCCATCCGACACATTCTGACGGAGTGCAGCCAGTACGAACCAGAACGCCGGCAGCTGGTGATGCTAGCTGCTAAGCGAGGCTTCGTGCTGACTGTACCCAATATATTGCAAGATGATGTCACCATAAGTGACGCCGTAATAATCTTCCTCAAGGAGACCCGTCTTATCGGCATGTTGTGAATGACACACGCATGAACTCTTTTTATATTTATAATATGTATGTAACCATGCCCTAAAGCAAATAAAAATGAATAAAACAAAAATTTAAACATACAACATGAGAGACACATCACAAACCTTTCCATTACATACAACACGCACATTTATCAAGTTAAACTGACACCCACCAACACATATTCAAACAAAAAGACACGGGCTACAAAAAAAAAAAAAAAAAAAAAAAAAATCACAGAGAAACTAGTCACTTGACCGGCCATTTCATCTGGTCTGTCAGTAACTCACCATCATATCACTCACTCATACCATTACTCATCCCAAATATAACAACAACAAAAAGAAAGAAGAAACCAAAATACCAAGAACAAGAAGAACACAAGAATAACAAGAAAAGAAGAAACAAGAACATCAGATTAGTTGTAGCAAGAAAGAAGACCAAGACTAGAAGAAGAAACCTCAAGAAGAGGAAAGAAGACATCAGCTCCGGCCGAAATAGCCCAAAGGCGAAGTGGCCAGCAATCCCCAATACAAGTTCAAGACTGTCCTCAAAAGGAACTTAAAATATGCTCTGAATGTGCAGAAGAAGGCCATACCTTCCGGGACTGCAAGAATCAACCCAAAGCATGTATAAACTGTAAAAATCGGAAGGAACCAGGATATAAGACCCACAGAACCCTAGCAATGGCCTGTCCATACAAAAGGAAAATAATAAATGAAAAAGTAGCAAAGGAAAAACAACAATAAGAACAGAAGGAGAATACAACATATGCTGCTATTGCAAAGAAAGTAGTTGAAGAAACAACACAACCACAGAATACCACCAAATTTGTACTGAGCGAAATACGAGACTACAAAGTGCTCATCTGCCTATTATACTCTCACATAATGAACATAGAGAACCCAGGCACGTTCGAAATAGAACTGAACAAAATGCTTGGAAGAAACATTCTCCCAACAATGAGTTTCCCAGCCAACCCAGCTTCCGGATCTGTGCTACAAGCGTCCCGCTTAACCAACCCAGATGCACCACAGGAGACAGTCAACCCAGAAGAAAAAGGAGCAACGGAGCAAACATCAGCCACAACAGTACACGAAACAAACGAAGCTGACAAGGCAAAGTCACAAATGATTGAAACATCCACCCAAAGTACAGTAGAGAGGCAGGACCTTCAAAATAACATCCAAAGAGAGA
Source organism: Homarus gammarus (assembly GCA_958450375.1). Lineage (NCBI taxonomy): Eukaryota > Metazoa > Arthropoda > Malacostraca > Decapoda > Nephropidae > Homarus > Homarus gammarus. Next base: position 80,475 of record CAUDMG010002942.1, read on the forward strand.
CAGGAGCCGTAAGGAAAAAAGTCACAACAGCAACCATGGATATCCAGGGTGAGGAAACGCTCCTGACTTTAGAATGTGCAGACGACTGTGAACTACAGCTTCACTGGTGTGACAAAATATTTATCCCTAATGAATGCAAAACGATGCCAGACATTATACAAGCCATAACGAAACAAGAACTAAAATGGACCTACTCTAACGACAAATACTCTGAAGCACTAGTGGAAGCTTACCTGATAAACCAAAGGATTAAAATAAGGAGACACAACTTCAAAAAAGAAGAACAATGGAAATTCCAAAGAATCCGTAACGGACTGGTTCCGGACAAGAGATCGCCACCCGCGCAACAAACAAGAAACAAAAAATCAAAACACAATGAATAAAGACAAATCCAGAAGACTTACCATCATACAACACAACGTCCGCAACTGGGAAACAAATAAAAACAACCTTGCAAACACATACCTCAGCATTGATCCGGACATAATTTTAATAAATAGTCACGGCAATTCAAATTCGAAGAAAATAAAAATATTTGGATATACAACCTACCAAAGAAATAAAACAAGAATTAAATGATGGCGTGGCCATTGCTGTGAAACACATACTCAAACATCAAATCATCGACGAATTCCAGGACGAATTCCTGGGAATCAAAATAGCTACCACACTAGGAGAAATAGCAATAGCCACAGCATATTTACCGCCAAGACGGAACTACCTGCCGGCCCCAGACTTGATAAAACTATTGAACTACAACTGCCCAACATATATAATAGGAGATCTGAACCCAAGACATCCAATATTCGGCCACGGAAACAGGAACAGGGTGGGCACTGCACTGCATACCATAATGAACACAGGGAAGCTGATCCACCTAGGACCACACTTCACCTCATTCATTGGCAATAACAAAACAACAACCCCAGACAAAGTCTTCACCAATAACAAGGCATTCCTGAATTACCATATAAAACAAGGACCACTAACTACCAGCGACCACATTCCAATGATAATAAAACTATCCACAAGCCCAATCCAAGTACCAACAACCCCACGTTTCCAAATGCAAAAAGCAGACTGGGAAGGCTACAGGAAGCAACTAGAACAAGTTAAGATCCAAGATCTCCAAGGCAAAACACTAGAAGATATTGACAACGAAACAAATACCCTTATACGTAGCATCAAAAAAGGCAATAGAGAACAACATACCAATCACAACATATCGAACGCTACCACACATCAGGACATCCCATGAATTGCGAATGCTCCAAGTACAATACAATAACATAATGATGTACATACAAAACTATCCACCAACAACAGAGCTTATTAGAAACTTAAGGCAAATACAACAAAAGTTAAGAGATGAAAGCCTGATAGCACACCAACAGATATGGAACGAACTAATAAACAACCTAGATACCTCAAGAAAGGACAAGAACTTCTGGCAGAACGTAAACAAAATTCTAGGAAACGACAAGCCTCAACAAAAGTACATAAAAGACCAAAACGGGAAAAAATTTTTTGAAGAAAAAGAGATAGAATCCGCATACAGGAGAGAATGGAAAAAAGTATTTCAAATATCAGAAGAATAAAATGAGGAATTTGATGAGGAACACGAAAATCACATCTGCAGAGAAATGGCTGAAATGATACAAAGGATAACCCCATACCATGTGGTGGATAAAACCAGGCTCAACCCGATAGAACCAATTACAGAAGGAGAACTGCTACACTACATCAGACACAATAAAGAAAAAGCACCATGATTTACAAAAATCACAAGAAATATGATCCTATACCTACCCAACAACTGCACACAAGGCATCCTTGAAATATTTAACTCAGCTTTGGCAAGTGGATACTTCATTGATGCATTTAAAAACGCAAAACTCATATTCATACCGAAACCAGCCAAAGACCACACTCAAGTAATTAACTACAGACCGATTTCCCTACTCGAAGTTATAGGAAAACTATTTGAAAAGGCAATAAACAAGAGAATCAGAAAACACAGAAGCGAAAACGGACTACTAAACCCCAGACAACATGGATTCACTGAAAAAAAGGGAACACATACTGCACTAGCCATAATCACGGAAACGTTAGCCAACAAGAAAGCAGAAAGAAACCAAGTCAACATTGTATTAAGAGACGTTAAGAAAGCGTTCGATAATGTATGGCACCTAGGATTAAAATTTAAACTGCTTCAATTAAATCTTCCAGAACCAATAGAAAAAATCGTCTGTGACTTCCTAGACGATCGCACGGAACAAATACAAATTGGCAGCTATATAGGACCACCCATAAAACTGAAAAGTGGAGTACCCCAAGGCAGTGTCCTTTCACCCACGCTGTACAATATCTAAACAGCAGACCTACCAGAACCAGCTCCCTACAGTGAATACATAAGTTTTGCAGACGACATCACACAAATCATCACATACCCCGGCAAATCAACAGCAATAATGGCACAACATACTGCCAACGCAATAGAGAACATCAACCAGTACGAAAAAAAGTGGAAGATACAAACGAACACCAACAAGTTCAAAATAATCCCAATCGCTAAAAGGAAAAAAGACCCCATTATAGTAGACAACAAAGTGATTCCATATGCCATGGAAGGCACTGTCCTAGGGTTGAAGATAACAAGAAAAGGCTACAAAACATTCATCACCGAAAAACTTGCAAAAACCAGAAACATGGTAATTAAATTAAAACGCTTCAGAAGCCTGTCAGCAAAAAACAAGTTAAAGTCATATAGAGCCTTTGTCCAATCCCGACTAGTATATCCACCAATTCCCCTACATGCAATAAAACAAACAAACATAAAGAAACTACAGACAATTCAAAACTTAGCCCTAAGGGATGTATATAACATCAGATATCCTGACATAGTCACCAACCGTCAACTACACCAACGAGCGCAAATAGAACCCCTAAACGTTTACCTACACGAACGCTCAAAAAGAATATGGACAAGTTAGAAGAAATAGAGGCAGGACCAATCAAAGAATGGATGGAAGAGACAGAAGACGGAAGAAGAGAACACTCGTGGTTCCCTCGCAGTAAAAGAAGAGCCCTAGAACCCACACCAACTCCACTCTATTGAAAGATGCAACGTTACCCCAGTGACAACCTTGGCAGCCCTACCACTTACAACATTAGATCATAAAAAGACGGGATGTTCTTAGCAGAAACACAAGTACCTGCCCTACACTCCTCACCATTGGCTCGGACATAAGACCCGAAAATGTAAGGCATAAAATTGCAGTATTTGCTAAACATACAAACACCTGACATAAACATAATACCTAAGACAAAAATTAGCTGAAACACAAACATGAGAAAACAGAAGCACTTGGGTTGAGTCCCAAGACCTAGCATTCTACTACTATTTTCCAATTTCCTCGCTTTTCTTCTTGCACTATCCACCAACCCCAAGTCCCTCCAAATTCCACCATTATTCTTCAAGTCCAGTTCCCGCACCACCAATCTAAGCACCTGCATCAAGATTTCTTCATACTTTACTTCACCCATCGATCGATCGATCGGGAGACCATTCTACTCTGACCTGCAGGACCAGCAAGATCTCTCTCCAGCACCTCACCACCCAGCTTCCTCAGAGAGCTCCTCGCCCTATAGGAACTCTGAGTAAGCTACACCTCACCTAGTAACTCCTTAGCACTACTCTGTACAACAATATATGTACAGAAAACGCATCGTGAGTTTCTATTCTACCTCATTCCTGAGTGTGAGATATCTACATATACGTACGTTGTGTGGCCATACAAGGAGATAATAGACATCAAAGATAATTGACTACTGGCCACAATACAGTACGCTACATAGCGTCTATGGGGAAAAACACGTCTTCTCAGGGGTCGCTAACCCACTTATGCTTTGCGGTCGTGGAGTTTAATAAGAATCATTAGTTAAATAGATCAGTAGTCGACGTGACCATGACAACAAAAGCTGAAGGGGGCCACCCTCTGCCTGAGCCTGAATGCTCAGCACCTGACCAAAATCCCGGGTCCAACATGATGGCAGGACTGCGACGAACTGTGACTGAAATGCTGGAGGCGTATTTCACATAGGGGGAAGAAAGGGAAGCAGCACAACGTTTGGAGTTTGGAAATGGTAAATTTGAACAGTCAAAAGGTTCTCAGAACGATTCTGGGGACACAAGTCCTGGATGAATACCGACTGCAGATGCTATTTGTGAAGTGGAAACAATGATAAATAGTCGAACCATCACTCCTTCGTCGAGCGACATGAGAGATATGGAAGCGACGCTCGCCCCAACGTTTGTTCCAGGTATGTTTGTGTGTAGCCATTCAGTTGATTCAGTCAATTGTAGTGAATATCAGTGTTCATCATTGTTCAGGCTTTAACAGTTGAATTGTCATTCGCCCAGTGTAAGAAGTAATATGACGTAAATATGTCTGTCGTCTAGACAAGAGAGTTGTTTGTGTTGTCATGCTTCCCAGTCCGTCCCCTGACGCCCTCCCCAACGTTTGTTCCAGATCCCATTGTGATTCTTGCATCACTCAACAACTGCCCTGGATGTAGTAGAAACCCAGCAGGGACCATATATGAAACGATGGCACCTATGCGGCCTGATTAATATGCTCCACTGCCTCGTTGGGCCAGACCCCAGACTCGCCTGTGTCTGGCTACCACCGACCATAACAACGGTCGTGAACCCAGTGTTCCACCTTGGGGCCCTCCCTGGAAGTATATGTCAACAGAGGGTGTTGTAATATATATATGTTATGGATAATTAGTTGAAAATAATTATCCCATGTTGGGTAGTGGACCCATGTATCTGCTGGTTTCATTATTAACGTGTATGTTAAGTAGAAGTACCCACTTGGAGTGGCAGTAAAGTAATGTACAAGGAGTGCCATGTACTATGTATTGTGAGTAGGGCCAAGGAACTGGTCCTGCTATGCCATGTAATGTAACACCAGTAAGGTTGTGTGCAGTAAGAGTGTAAGATCTGAGTAATTACTGTTGAGTAAAGAAATAAGGAAATAAGTAACTAAGAAATAAGTAACGAAGAAAGTACTGAGTCTGCAATAAGCCCAGGAGTTGAGCCTGGTAGTTATATGCTAATAATATATCTTTTTCCCTTTGATTTCATATTAATAAACTTGTTCTTGGAGTATTTTAGGTGTATTCATTTCTCCCACAGTATTTTACCTTTATTTCCGTCCAAGTGACTTGATACCAGAATTACCATACTCATGTGCCTAGACCCTCGACCATGCTACTAAAAGAATGACCATGCTACCAAAAGAATGACCCTGCTACCAAAAGAATATATGACAAAACTGAGTAAGAACTAAGATAAGAGAAGTAAGTAAGATAAGGGTGGTGTAGGTGTTGGAAAACACGCGCCCTAACATGGGGACACAAGTCCTGGATGAATACCGACTGCAGATGCTATTTGTGAAGTGGAAACAATAATAAATAGTCGAACCATCACACCTGCGTCGAGCGACATGAGAGATATGGAAGCGTTTACACCAGCCCACATTCTCCACGGTGGCCCACATGATGATCTACCACTGGGGGGATGTCTTCTGAAAGACTTATATCAACGACGGTGGCGGCACGTGCATTTCCTAGCAGACCACTTCTGGAAATGCTGGGTGAGGAAGTACCTTCCACTACTACTGTAAGAGAGGAGGTTTCTTCTCTCTACTCTGCCACCCTTATCTTACTCTAACTTCTATTGTCTTAGTTCTTTCAATTGTCCTTTCTACTTACTTCAGTTCCATGGTTACTACATAACCTCAGTTTTATTTGGTAGCATGACGAGGGTCTAGGACACATGGGTATTGTAATTCTAATATCAGGGTCAATTGGACGGAAATAACGGTGAACTACTGTGGGAGAAATGAATACTCCTAAAATACTCTAAGAACAGGCTTATTAATATGGAATCAAAGTGGGGAAAAATATATCATTAACATATAACTCCAAGGGGCAACTCCTCGGCTTTTTGCAGACTCAGTATTTTCTTATTTTTACTCAACAGCAATTTACTCAGCACACAACCTTCCTGGTGTTACATTACATTACATATACAAGGACCAATTCCTTGTCTTTACTCACATTACATAGTTACATGACAACTCCTTGCAGATTACTTTACTTCTCTCACCTACTGGTGGTACGTGTCATTACAGTACAGTTACAAGACAAACTTACTTATGATACTTCACAGACTGTTGGTAGTGCATATGAGATGCACTCACAACATACAACACGTTAATACTGAAAGCAGCAAATACATGGGTTCACTACCCAACATGGGATAATTATTTCCAGTTAATTATCCCCAAACATATACAACAACACTGTGGGCCATATAACTCCAAGGCATGTCCCAGGGTATAACACTGGCGCCTGTAACACTGCCGACCGCTGTTGTGGTCGGTTGTACTCCGGCACGTGGCGAGCGTCTGGGGTCCAGCCCCACGACGTTGATTTGCAGTAAGTTGATCATGTCGAATCAGTGCCATCGACCATATATTGCTCCCTGGGGTAATCCACAGGCTCCAGACAACAGGTGGGGTGTTCAGAGAAGGACACCCTGGAATCTGTAGAACAAACCGGAGAGGAAGCGTCATGGGAGGAAGCATGGACAACACAATCACAACAAATTTTTCGTCTCACAACGTCAAACGACATTTACTTTATATTACTTCTCACACTGGGTGAATGACGATTCCACTGTTACAGCATGAACACTGATAATTCACTACATTGACTAAATCATACTGAATGGCTACAACGGTGGGAACACATCTTCATACCTATAGAACAAACGGGAGAGGACGCGTCATGGGACGCTCTCTTCCTCTCACCCGTGGTTTATATACCCCTGAGTTGCCAGCGATCACTACTCACGCAATGACAGAAATTACACGCAAACCAACTGTTACTCATTCAAAGATGACCCTCAGTTGACAAAGGTCTGGCGAATTACTTGAGTTGATCTACATAAACTAATTCAAGATTGAGCTTGCCAGTAGAAAGTGGAATAAAATCGTATTGACAACTGTCTTCACAAGGCCGGACTTAGAGAAGGACCCTGACTGTAAAACGAATGGGAACAACGCGTCTCTCAGGGATAGCTAATCAGCTACCCATTCATGTTTTGCGGACGTGGAGTATAATATGAATCATTAGAGTTAAAACAGACTAGCAGTCACTGTGACCATGACACTCCACAAAAGACAGAGGTAAATAGAACCAACTTGTAATCTCCAGAAAGGCGACCTTGTCTTCGTCACCGGAGAAGATCTTCCTCCCAACAAACGACAATTGGGCAAAGTCACGACAACAGTCCGGGAGCCAATGGTCTAGTGCGCCAGGAGCATGTGCTAACCGTATCTGGGGAGTTCCGAAGGACAGTGACCCGTGTATACCTTATTGAACACGCCACACCGTATATCTTGGACGATTGCCCAACGCCGGGAGTGTTATCGCTGCTGGCTTCAGCTACAGTGCTGGCGTGTGATGCCATTAAATCTTTCTACCCGTGACCTAGCCAGATGTAGAAGTGTTTACAGACAAGTCCTGGTTCTGCTGAGTGGACTGTCTTCGACTGGTGGCGGTGCTCCCCGCCCCTCCATGAGACAGATCGCCCTCTCTAGTGTGATGCTGTGAAGACCAGCCTTCTCCTGTCCGAGAATTTGTGCTGGGACGATTTATGCAATATTGTTGTCTCTTTAAACACCATACTGATCTGCATTGACCCGCACTTGTAAGTACAGCCTAAGTGATGACATACCCCTCGGTACTGAAATATTGTTGACTAATTACGCCTACTCGTGTCTGCCTAACCTGGAGTAATAAGACAATGCAGAAATGAACCAAGCTAAGATTAATAGAGTTTTGAACTTTGTGTTATGTCAGTATGTTTAATAAATTGTAATTAAGATAAAATTGTGTGAGACTAATTAACTATGTATAGGATGTGTATGTATATTATGTATGCTGGATTATATATCATGTATGTATATTATGTATGTGCTCCAATTATGTAGCTAGCAGCGTGTGGCAATGTTATTACCATATCCCACATGCCTAATTAATGTGCCTGGCGACGTATGGAAGCTGCTAATGTATCACTTGCCATACGTCGCCTATAGCAGTTGACAAGGAGCCTAGCCAGGGAGACCGCTGCTCTCCTCTGTGTACATACTCTTATCCAGTAAACCGAACCTACAAAACTATACAGGTGTTTGTGTTCTCTCCTGTATATAGAACTTATTATTCAGAACCTAACATGGCGCAGTGAGTAGGATCTTACTGGATAATTACGAGTGATAGTGCAAAGTTTGTAGAAAGCCGGCTAGGGACTCTCGCTTGGGTCAACTCCCGCGCGTCAGCTCTCCTCGAAGAATCTCAGCAACTTTGAGCAGTGTCAGTGACAGTGATTTTCTGTGAAGTGTTTAGCGCATTGTGTGTTTCGTGCCATTCATGTGTGACCTTGTTCTAAAGGATTCCCAAGGTATACGGCACGTTCTGGGCATTTGTAAGGAGTAGAGTTCAGTGCACCCGTCTCTGACCGCGTCCTGAGGGTACTGGGCTGACTGGAAGTCGCCGCGCCTCTCCCTCCACCCCCTCACAGCGCCGCCTCCACCCCCCCTCACAGCTGGGGCGAGACTCTCTACCCGCCCGGGACACCACACACACACGTACTAACACTCGCTGACCGCGCGGCTTCTTATATATATTTTATATATATAACCTACTTATCTGTGTATTTAATTAATTTTTGTCTGAAATCTTGTTGATACGACGGGCTGACCGGTCAACACTGATTTAAGACATAGTACACAGAGGAAGTAGTTATGTCTCACGCCTTACGTAGCCGTGGACCCAGCGTCTGGATGACTCAGGCGGGTGATAGCCCCGCAGAGATGGATGACCAGGCCGGCCACGACGCTCCAGCCCCCACATCGCGCAGTCCCTCACCTCAATATTCAGCGTTGTCTCCAGAGATAATTGCTTTACTGAAGTTTATGAGAGATGAGAAACGCGAGGATGAAGCCCACAGACGTTTGGCGGATGAGCACAGAAGGCAAGCAGAGGCAGAACGAGACAACCAACGGAGATTGGAAGACAGTGAACGGTTTGAAGCCTTGATATCTCGCCTCACTGTTAACCAAGCCCCTGGCTCTAACACTGCCTCGGTACTGACTGGTTCAGATACCTCATCCATGCTTCCTTCACACCCCCCAGCCCCACCTAAAGCAGCAGCTCAAACGCCGCCCATCTTGAAGCCTGATGAGACTTTCCAGACTTTTCGTGAATGGCGGCGACGGTGGACTGATTACTCTACAATGGTGGATCTCCAGAGTTTGTCACAGCCTAAACAACTCATCCAGCTGCGTATGTGCCTGTCCTTGGAAATTCAGCGTGTCTTGGAACATACGTTGCAGGTACCCCCAACCTCTTCGCTGTCTGTAGAGGGGGTACTGGACGTTCTACAACGGCATATCAAAGGACAGCAGAATGAAGCTCTGCGCAGGAGGGAATTATTTAGCTGCAGACAGTTGGAGGGTGAGTCTTTTGATGCCTTTTACGTGCGTCTTAAGAGAGCCTCGGAAGGTGTCCAGGCCACCACCAGCAGTGCGAGGAGACCCAGTTGAGGCAGGTGATCCTGATGGGTGTTAAGGACGAGGAACTTGTCCAACGCCTCACCTCCCTCGACTCTTCCTCATCTCTTAAGGATGTGTTGACGATATGTCGCTCCTATGAGGCTGCCAGGTGTGCCACCTCTGCCATCCGTGCTCCCCCTACAGCTGTACGCGCTGTGTCCCGGTACAAGAAGGACAAGAAGTCTGTTCCTACGCCTTCGCCCACCACGTCCACGCCCGGTTTATTTTGCAACAACTGTGGTAAGCAGCACGGAACACAGGTGTGTCCAGCTGCTCAGTCTACCTGCAACAGTTGTGACCGTAAGGGCCACTGGTCACTCACAGTACGGTGCCCAGCCAAACGCGGCCAGTGCAATGTGTGTGGTCGTCTGGGCCACTATGACAAGTGTTGCCCTTCCAACATACCCAAGGGACCGCGTCGGCGGAAGCTTCAGCCCCCTTCCACCAGAGAGGGCCGCCCACAGCCTTCCAATCAGAGGCACGACGACTCCTGACAACGCTCGAGCCACATTAGGAATGTGTGCTCCCCCCCGCGTCCCAGGACCAAAGTCCCCCAGTACATCAGCGTCATCGTGACCTACGGCGGTGTGTCATCCCGTCTTCAGATGTTGCCCGACACCGGCGCTGATGCTACAGTCATCGGTCCCCAGCATTTGCAATGCTTGGGGCTCTCTCCAAGTGATCTAGGACCGCCCCCCAAGGATCTCCGCTTTATGGCAGATGGTTCACAGATGACCCCGGCCCTAGGTTCACTCTATGCACACGTCACCTTTGGCAACAGGTCGTGTCAAGCCTGGATTGATGTGCATAATGGCGTCCCGACTCCTTTGCTGTCCTACAGACATTGCCAAGAGTTGGCCATCATCTCCCAGGACTTCCCAACACCGATTCTCGAGGTAAAACACGCCAACAGGGTGCACGAAGGGAGCAGCAACTACCCTGCTGCCGCCCTACCCCTACCTCTGGCCAGTGACACCTCTCCTTCGGTAGTTGTCCCTGCTACTTCAAGTCTCCACGCCTTGGCTCGCCTCCACGACAGTCACTGTGGAGCCGAGGCCACCAAACGGCGTGCAAGACAGACTGTGTTCCGGCCTGGCATCGACCCCGACATCTCCAATGCTGTCCGGGTGTGTAAGCCCCGCCGCGTATTACAACCCAGCCAGCAGCAGGAATCCTTTATGAGTGACGACAACCCCACCCGCCCCTTTGAGTCTGTGTCGGCCGACTTTTTCTGTGTGTCAGGAAAGTCCTTCCTCGTTATCGTCGACCGTCTCTCTGGTTGGCCGGTTGTCATCAAGTGCGGTAATGACACGACGTCTGCCGCCACCATCAGCAAGTTCCGCCACTACTTCCGTGACGTGGGCGTTCCTGTACGCCTGCGAACCGACGGAGGGCCTCAGTTCACAAGCCGGGACTTTGCTGTGTTCCTCGACCGATGGGGAGTCCGGCATGTGTTGTCATCGCCCCATTACCCGCAGTCCAACGGCCACGCTGAGGCTGCTGTCAAATCCCTGAAGCACCTCATCCTTAAGGTGGCCCCTTCTGGGAACATTGACTGCGAGGCCTTCGACAGGGGTCTTCTTGAACTCCGCAACACACCTAACTACACCGGACGCTCCCCTGCCCAGGTTTTGTATGGACGCCCCCTTCGTTCTTGTGTCCCTGCTCACCCTCAATCCTTCTCCAAGGAGTGGCAGGCCAAGACAGAGGATTGTGATCGCCGAGCCGCCGAACGTGTTCAGGACGTCGCCGCCCGCTACAATGACCACGCCCGTTCTCTCCCCAGGTTGAGTGTCGGCATCCATGTCCGTGTTCAGGACCCGACCTCCCTACGTTGGGACAAAGTAGGCGTAGTCATGGGTCTCGGCAGGTCACGGGACTACCAGGTGCGGTTACCCAGTGGTCGTGTGTGGTGGAGGAACCGCCGTTTTCTCCGCCCCGTAACAATGCCTTCTGCTGGCCCCGCCACCAGTGTTGAGTCCCATACCCTTCCCAGTGATGAAGTCCCTCGACGCTCAGAACGGATCCAAAAGAAAAGGTCCGCTCAAGACTTTGCTATGAGCGTATAGGGGGGAGGGAGGTGTATGTATATTATGTATACTGGATTATATATCATGTATGTATATTATGTATGTGCTCCATCTATGTATTATTTATTCAGCCTAGCTAGCAGCGTGTGGCAATGTTATTACCATATCCCACATGCTTAATTAATGTGCCTGGCGACGTATGGAAGCTGCTAATGTATCACTTGCCATACGTCGCCTATAGCAGTTCACAAGGAGCCTAGCCAGGGAGACCGCTGCTCTCCTCTGTGTACATACTCTTATCCAGTAAACCGAACCTACAAAACTATACAGGTGTTTGTGTTCTCTCCTGCATATAGAACTTATTATTCAGAACCTAACACTGACGTCTTTGATGAATATAACTGACGTCTTTGATGATTTTAACTGACGTCTATGATGACTATAACTGATGAGTTTGATGACTATAACTGACATCTTTGATGACTGTAACTGACGTGTTTGATGACTATAACTGACGTGTTTGATGACAATAACTGACGTGTTTGATGACTTTAACTGACGTGGTTGAAGACTATAAATGACGTGTTTGATGAATATAACTGATGCCTTTGATGACTATAACTGACGTCTTTGATGACTATAAATGGTGTCTTTGATGACTATAACTGACGTGTTTGATGACTATAAAATAATACTAACAATAATAATAATAATTAACGGTTTATTGAAAGAGCTTGGCAGCCAGAAGGCTGAAAATATACAGTTACATATTTGGGGAATGGGTTTCGAATTACAAATAATATATAAGTAACATAAGTGATGCAAATAAGATATATAATAACTAGATGGGGAGAAGCTCAAACTACAGTGCATTTCAACATAGTGACAGTTCAAGAAGTAGTATTTACTGGGAGTGAATACACTGGTTTATTATAAGTTATTGATAATTTTTACAATGGTTGGGACTGGGCTGTTCTTATAGCGATCAGTTCGTGCACGTATGGGCTGGATGCGGTTGTGGTGTCGAACAGCAATTCTCGGGCTAGGGATCTCAGGTGGTAGTAGGAGCCGGTGTTGCGGAAGGTGTAGAAGCTTCTTACCAAATTTGCAGATGAGGTCGTGGTGATGGTCAGTGAGAGTCGAAAGGGTCAGTGTGTTGAGCGCTTCTTGATGTAAGGAGTAGGAAGGGGAGAGAATAACTGACGTGTTTGATGACTATAACTGACGTGTTTGATGACTGTAACTGACGTGTTTGATGACTATAACTGACGTGTTTAATGACAATAACTGACGTCCTTGATGACTATAACTGACGTTCTTTGATGACTATAACTGACGTCTTTGATGATTTTAACTGACGTCTTTGATGACTATAACTGATGTCTTTGATAACTATAACTGACTTCTTTGATGACTGTAACTGACGAGTGTCATGACTATAACTGACGTGTTTGATGAATGTAAGTGACGTCGTAGATGAGACGTCTTTGATGACTATAACTGACGTGTCTGATGACTATAGCTGACGTGTTTGGGGACTATAACTGACGTGTTTGATGACTATAACTGACGTCTTTGGGGAATATAACTGACGTGTTTGATGTCTATAACTGACGTGTTTGATGACTATAACTGACGCCTTTGGGGACTATAACTGACGTGTTTGATGACTGTAACTGACGTTTATGATGACTATAAATGAGTGTTTGATGACTATAACTGACGTGTTTGATGACTATAAATGACGTGTTTAATGACTATAACTGACGTGTTTGATGATATATAACTGACGAGTTTGATTTCTATAACTGACGTGTTTGATGACTATAACTGACGTCTTTGATGACTATAACTTATGTCTTTGATGACTATAACTGACGTGTTTGATGACTATAACTGACGTGTTTGATGACTATAACTGACGTGTTTAATGAATATAACCGACGTGTTTGATGACTATAACTGACGTTTTTAATGACAATAACTGACATCTTTGATGACTATAACTGACGTGTTTCATGACTATATCTGAAGTGTTTAATGACTATAACTGACGTGTTCGATGACTATAACTTACATCTTTGATGACTATAACTGACGTGTTTCATGACTATATCTGACGTGTCTGATGACTATAGCTGACGTGTTTGGGGACTATAACTGACGTGTTTGATGACTATAACTGACGTCTTTGGGGAATATAACTGACGTGTTTGATGTCTATAACTGACGTGTTTGATGACTATAACTGACGCCTTTGGGGACTATAACTGACGTGTTTGATGACTGTAACTGACGTTTTTGATGACTATAAATGACGTGTTTGATGACTATAACTGACGTGTTTGATGACTATAAATGACGTGTTTAATGACTATAACTGACGTGTTTGATGACTATAACTGACGTGTTTGATGACTCTAACTGACGTCTTTGATGACTATAAGTGACGTCTTTGATGACTATAACTGACGTGTTTAATGACTATAACCGACGTGTTTGATGACTATAACTGACGTGTTTAATGACAATAACTGACGGCTTTGATGACTATAACTGAATATGTTTGATGACTATAACTGACGTGTTTAATAACTATAACTAACGTGTTTGATGACTATAACTGACGTGTTTGATGACTATAACTGACGTGTTTAATGATAATAACTGACGTCCTTGATGACTATAACTGACGTTCTTTGATGACTATAACTGACGTCTTTGATGATTTTAACTGACGTCTTTGATGACTATAACTGATGTCTTTGATGACTATAACTGACTTCTTTGATGACTGTAACTGACGAGTGTCATGACTATAACTGACGTGTTTGATGAATGTAAGTGACGTCGTAGATGAGACGTCTTTGATGACTATAACTGACGTGTCTGATGACTATAGCTGACGTGTTTGGGGACTATAACTGACGTGTTTGATGACTATAACTGACGTCTTTGGGGAATATAACTGACGTGTTTGATGTCTATAACTGACGTGTTTGATGACTATAACTGACGCCTTTGGGGACTATAACTGACGTGTTTGATGACTGTAACTGACGTTTATGATGACTATAAATGACGTGTTTGATGACTATAACTGACGTCTTTGATGACTATAACTTATGTCTTTGATGACTATAACTGACGTGTTTGATGACTATAACTGACGTGTTTGATGACTATAACTGACGTGTTTAATGACAATAACTGACATCTTTGATGACTATAACTGACGTGTTTCATGACTATATCTGAAGTGTTTAATGACTATAACTGACGTGTTCGATGACTATAACTTACATCTTTGATGACTATAACTGACGTGTTTCATAACTATATCTGACGTGTCTGATGACTATAGCTGACGTGTTTGGGGACTATAACTGACGTGTTTGATGACTATAACTGACGTCTTTGGGGAATATAACTGACGTGTTTGATGTCTATAACTGACGTGTTTGATGACTATAACTGACGCCTTTGGGGACTATAACTGACGTGTTTGATGACTGTAACTGACGTTTTTGATGACTATAAATGACGTGTTTGATGACTATAACTGACGTGTTTGATGACTATAAATGACGTGTTTAATGACTATAACTGACGTGTTTGATGATATATAACTGACGAGTTTGATTTCTATAACTGACGTGTTTGATGACTATGACTGACGTCTTTGATGACTATAACTTATGTCTTTGATGACTATAACTGACGTGTTTGATGACTATAACTGACGTGTTTGATGACTATAACTGACGTGTTTAATGAATATAACCGACGTGTTTGATGACTATAACTGACGTGTTTAATGACAATAACTGACATCTTTGATGACTATAACTGACGTGTTTCATGACTATATCTGACGTGTTTAATGACTATAACTGACGTGTTCGATGACTATAACTTACGTGTTTAATGACAATAACTGACGTCTTTGATGACTATAACTGACATTCTTGGATGACTATAACTGACGTCTTTGATGACTATAACTGATGTCTTTGATGACTATAACTGGCGTGTTTGATGACTATATCCGACGTCTTTGATGACTATAACTGACGTGTAAAATGGGTATAACTGGCGTCTTTTATGACTATAACTGACGTCTTTGAAGATTTTAACTGACGTCTTTGATGACTATAACTGATGTGTTTGATGGCTATAACTGACGTGTGTGATGACAATAACTTACGTGTTTGATGACTATAACTGACATGGTTGATGACTATAACTGACGTGTTTGATGACTATAACTGACGTCTTTGATGACTATAACTGTATGTATATTATGTATGCTGGATTATATATCATGTATGTATATTATGTATGTGCTCCATTTATGTATTATTTATTCAGCCTAGCTAGCAGCGTGTGGCAATGTTATTACCATATCCCACACGCTTAATTAATGTGCCTGGCGACGTATGGAAGCTGCTGATGTATCACTTGCCATACGTCGCCTATAGCAGTTGACCGGGAGCCTAGTCAAGAGAGAGTGCTGCTCTCCTTTGTGTACATACTCTTATCCAGTAAACCGAACCTACAAAACTATACAGGTGTTTGTGTTCTCTCCTGTATATAGAACTTATTATTCAGAACCTAACATGGCGCAGTGCGTAGTCTTACTGGATAATTACGAGTGATAGTGCAAAGTTTGTAGAAAGCCGGCTAGGGTCCCCTCCCGTCTTGGGTCAAGCCTTGGGTCAACTCCCGCGCCATCTCTCCTCGAAGAATTTCAGCAACTTTGAGCAGTGTCAGTGACAGTGATTTTCTGTGAAGTGTTTAGTGCATTGTGTGTTCGTGCCATTCATGTGTGACCTTGTTCTAAAGGATTCCCAAGGTATACGGCACGTTCTGGGCATTTGTAAGGAGTAAAGTTCAGTGCACCCGTCTCTGACCGCGTCCTGAGGGTAACTAGACTGACTGGGAGTCGCCGCGCCTCTCCCTCCACCCCCCCTCACAGCGCCGCCTCCACCCCCCCTCACAGCTGGGGTGAGACGCTTTGCCGGCCCGGGACACACACTCACACGTACTAACACTCGCTGACCGCGCGGCTTCCTTATATATATTTTATATATATAACCTACTTATCTGTGTATTTAATTAATTTTTTGTCTGAAATCTTGTTGATACGACGGGCTGACCGGTCAACACTGATTTAAGACATAGTACACAGAGGAAGTAGTTATGTCTCACGCCTTACGTAGCCGTGGACCCAGCGTCTGGATGACTCAGGCGGGTGATAGCCCCGCAGAGATGGATGACCAGACCGGCCACGACGCTTCAGCCCCCACATCGCGCAGTCCCTCACCTCAATATTCAGCGTTGTCTCCAGAGATAATTGCTTTACTGAAGTTTATGAGAGATGAGAAACGCGAGGATGAAGCCCACAGACGTTTGGCGGATGAGCACAGAAGGCAAGCAGAGGCAGAACGAGACAACCAACGGAGATTGGAAGACAGTGAACGGTTTGAAGCCTTGATATCTCGCCTCACTGTTAACCAAGCCCCTGGCTCTAACACTGCCTCGGTACTGACTGGTTCAGATACCTCATCCATGCTTCCTTCACACCCCCCAGCCCCACCTAAAGCAGCAGCTCAAACGCCGCCCATCTTGAAGCCTGATGAGACTTTCCAGACTTTTCGTGAATGGCGGCGACGGTGGACTGATTACTCTACAATGGTGGATCTCCAGAGTTTGTCACAGCCTAAACAACTCATCCAGCTGCGCATGTGCCTGTCCTTGGAAATTCAGCGTGTCTTGGAACATACGTTGCAGGTACCCCCAACCTCTTTGCTGTCTGTAGAGGAGGTACTGGACGTTCTACAACGGCACATCAAAGGACAGCAGAATGAAGCTCTGCGCAGGAGGGAATTGTTTAGCTGCAGACAGATGGAGGGTGAGTCTTTTGATGCCTTTTACGTGCGTCTTAAGAGAGCCTCGGAAGAGGTAGATATATGTCCAGGCCACCACCAGCAGTGCGAGGAGACCCAGTTGAGGCAGGTGATCCTGATGGGTGTTAAGGACGAGGAACTTGTCCAACGCCTCACCTCCCTCGACTCTTCCTCTTCTCTTAAGGATGTGTTGACGATATGTCGCTCCTATGAGGATGCCAGGTGTGCCACCTCTGCCATCCGTGCTCCCCCTACAGCTGTACGCGCTGTGTCCCGGTACAAGAAGGACAAGAAGTCTGTTCCTACGCCTTCGCCCACCACGTCCACGCCTGGTTTATTTTGCAACAACTGTGGTAAGCAGCACGGAACACAGGTGTGTCCAGCTGCTCAGTCTACCTGCAACAGTTGTGACCGTAAGGGCCACTGGTCACTCACAGTACGGTGCCCAGCCAAACGCGTCCAGTGCAACGTGTGTGGTCGTCTGGGCCACTATGACAAGTGTTGCCCTTCCAACATACCCAAGGGACAGCGTCGGCGGAAGCTTCAGCCCCCCTCCACCAGAGAGGGCCGCCCACAGTCTTCCAATCAGAGGTACGACGACTCCTGACAACGCTCGAGCCACATTAGGAATGTGTGCTCCCCCCAGCGTCCCAGGACCAAAGTCCCCCAGTACATCAGTGTCATTGTGACCTACCGCAGTGCTTCATCCCGTCTTCAGATGTTGCCCGACACCGGCGCTGATGCTACAGTCATCGGTCCCCAGCATTTGCAATGCTTGGGGCTCTCTCCAAGTGATCTAGGACCGCCCCCCAAGGATCTCCGCTTTATGGCAGATGGTTCACAGATGACCCCGGCCCTAGGTTCACTCCAAGCACAAGTCACTTTTGGCAACAGGTCGTGTCAAGCCTGGATTGATGTGCATAACGGTGTCCAGACTCCTTTGCTGTCCTACAGACATTGTCAGGAGTTGGCCATCATCTCCCAGGACTTCCCCAAACCTATTCTTGAGGTAAAACACGCCAACAGGGTGCAAAAAGGGAGCAGCAACGACCCTGCTGCCGCCCTACCCCTGCCTCTTGCCAGTGACACCTCTCCTTCGGATGCTCGGAAGTACTTCCTGAAGGAATTCAGCGACGTTCTGGTGACCAAGTCCGCTCTGGAATCCAAGCCTCTCAAGAAGATGGCAGGCCCCCCCATGAGGATCCACCTGAGGGACGACGCGAAGCCATTCGCTATTTACACCCCTCGACTGGTTCCCCTGGCCTTCCGCGAGGCGGTCAAAAACGAGCTGGACTCCATGGTCGCCCAAGAAATTATTGTACCAACCGGCGATGACCCGTCTCCATGGTGTCACCCGATGGTTGTCGTCGCAAAACCTAAAGGTGGTGTTCGGATCACCACTGACCTTTCCAAGCTCAACAACCAGGTGTCTCGTCCTGCGCACCCTTCTCCCACGCCCTTTGCAGCCATACGCAGCGTGAACCCGAAGGCGCGCTTCTTCACGACGATGGACGCCCTGTGTGGATACTGGCAGATAGAGCTTGCCGAGGAAGACCGACCACTCACAACGTTCATCACCCCGCATGGACGTTACAGTTATTGCCGTGGCCCCATGGGATTCGCCGCTACAGGAGACGCTTTCTGTCTTCGAGGTGATATGGCTCTACAAGGTCTGGCAAACTGCGTGAAAGTGGTCGACGACATACTCGTGTACGACGAGGATTATATGGATCACCTCTGCCGTATCTACGAGGTACTCAACAGGTGCCGGAAGCACGGCATTACCCTAAATGCCGACAAGTTTGTTCTGGCCAGCTCTTCAGTTGACTTTTGTGGGTACACCCTCTCAGGGAATGGTATCGCAGCTGACCCGGAAAAGGTCCGCGCCATTACGGATTTTCCCACCCCTGCTAACCTGACCGACTTGAGGTCCTTCATCGGTCTCGTCAACCAGTTAGCAGAGTTTTCGTCGGACATCTCCGCAGCTGCTCAACCACTTCGCCCCCTGATGAGCCCCAAGAGGACATTCCTGTGGACCCCCGACCACGACAAGGCCTTCCAGCAAGTGAAACAGGCCCTGTCTCGTCCACCTGTCCTCGCCACGTTTGACCCAGCCTTGCCGACAGTTCTGCAGACAGATGCCTCACGCTTGTATGGCGTGGGATACGCCCTACTGCAGGATCATGGTGGAGGGCAGTTCCGGCTCGTCCAGTGTGGCTCGCGTTTCCTCTCTGACACTGAGACGCGCTATGCCACTATTGAGTTGGAGCTGTTGGCTGCGGTTTGGGCGATGTCCAAGTGCAGGTTTTACCTCATAGGCCTGCAATACTTTCACCTAGTGACCGACCATCGCCCGCTTGTCCCGATCCTCAACCACTACACGCTAGACGCCGTTGAGAACCCTCGCCTCCAGCGTCTGAAAGAGAAGCTCTCGGCGTACATCTTCACTGCAGTGTGGCGTGCTGGTAAGGAGCTCTGCATCCCTGATGCCTTATCCCGCTCCCCTGTCAGCCGCCCTACTCCAGAAGACCATGTACTCGACGCCGACCTCGCTCTTTCCGTCAGGACTGTGGTCACTCTCCATGCCGTCCAATCCCTTCGTTCGGACCTGTCACCAGATGACGACAAGGCAATGGAGGACCTTCGAACAGCGGCCCGAGATGACCCTTCCTATGTCCGACTCGTCGAGTGTGTGAGGAATGGATTTCCTAGCAACCGCTACGATCTTCACAACACCCTGCTCCCGTATTGGAAACTCCGCGATGAACTCTACTGCGACGGAGACCTTGTTCTGTACGGAGCACGTGTAGTTGTCCCTGCTGCATCACGTCCCCACGCCTTGGCCCGCCTTCACGACAGTCACCGTGGAGCTGAGGCCACCAAACGACGTGCACGACAGACTGTGTTCTGGCCCGGCATCAACTCCGACATCTCCAATGTTGTCCGTGCGTGTGAGCCCTGCCAAGTATTACAACCCAGCCAGCAGCAGGAACCCTTTATGAGTGACGACAACCCCACCCGCCCCTTTGAGTCTGTGTCGGCCGACTTTTTCTGTGTGTCAGGAAAGTCCTTCCTCGTTATCGTCGACCGTCTCTCTGGTTGGCCGGTTGTCATCAAGTGCGGTAATGACACGACGTCTGCCGCCACCATCAGCAAGTTCCGCCACTACTTCCGTGACGTGGGCGTTCCTGTACGCCTGCGAACCGACGGAGGGCCTCAGTTCACAAGCCGGGACTTTGCTGTGTTCCTCGACCGATGGGGAGTCCGGCATGTGTTGTCATCGCCCCATTACCCGCAGTCCAACGGCCACGCTGAGGCTGCTGTCAAATCCCTGAAGCACCTCATCCTTAAGGTGGCCCCTTCTGGGAACATTGACTGCGAGGCCTTCGACAGGGGTCTTCTTGAACTCCGCAACACACCTAACTACACCGGACGCTCCCCTGCCCAGGTTTTGTATGGACGCCCCCTTCGTTCTTGTGTCCCTGCTCACCCTCAATCCTTCTCCAAGGAGTGGCAGGCCAAGACAGAGGATTGTGATCGCCGAGCCGCCGAACGTGTTCAGGACGTCGTCGCCCGCTACAATGACCACGCCCGTTCTCTCCCCAGGTTGAGTGTCGGCACCCAAGTCCGTGTTCAGGACCCGACCTCCCTACGTTGGGACAAAGTAGGCGTAGTCATGGGTCTCGGCAGGTCACGGGACTACCAGGTGCGGTTACCCAGTGGTCGTGTGTGGTGGAGGAACCGCCGTTTTCTCCGACCCGTAACAATGCCTTCTGCTGGCCCCGCCACCAGTGTTGAGTCCCATACCCTTCCCAGTGATGAAGTCCCTCGACGCTCAGAACGGATCCAAAAGAAAAGGTCCGCTCAAGACTTTGCTATGAGCGTATAGGGGGGAGGGAGGTGTATGTATATTATGTATGCTGGATTATATATCATGTATGTATATTATGTATGTGCTCCATTTATGTATTATTTATTCAGCCTAGCTAGCAGCGTGTGGCAATGTTATTACCATATCCCACACGCTTAATTAATGTGCCTGGCGACGTATGGAAGCTGCTAATGTATCACTTGCCATACGTCGCCTATAGCAGTTGACCGGGAGCCTAGTCAAGAGAGAGTGCTGCTCTCCTTTGTGTACATACTCTTATCCAGTAAACCGAACCTACAAAACTATACAGGTGTTTGTGTTCTCTCCTGTATATAGAACTTATTATTCAGAACCTAACAATAACTGATGT